>JACSYO010000619.1:0-65927 GCA_016806645.1 Ophiodon elongatus | reverse complement strand
AATTCATATTTGCCTGATCTTGATAGTGAGAGTCAAAGTAATAACTTAATACAAATGATTTTGTTCCAATGTTGATCTCCATTGACTTGCTCTCTTATATTCACCTGACAAACCACCAATCCACTCAGAGACGGAGAGAATGTGTTTGTAATTCACCATAAAATGACAGATGACTCCAGATAACCTCGTCTTCTCTCAGCAGTGAGGTGGAGCTTCAAAGCTGGAAACTATGGAAGTAACTTGGATGTGAGTTGAGAGTTTCTGTTTTCTCTTATGTTTTACATATCAGTGCTCTGACTCTGCATCTTTCATTTAACAATCTCTATATCCATTTAATATGAGAGTGAATGGAGGCAGGGGGATGTTTAAAAGCTCCCAGAAGGGCTGTTTATGTCTCACACTGCTGATGGAGCTCTTATTGTATTGGAGGAGACAGTATATCTCCTCTTCTCCAGAGTAGTAGTGGCAGTAGTAGTAGTAGTAGTAGTAGTAGTAGTAGTATTATTGTGTTTGAGGTGTGTGCATGTGTGTGATAAGCACAGATGAGTAGTTTTGACACCTGGGTAGCAGGTTTTTAAACATTTGCAGTCTGGTAAATCTAGTTATCAGCTCAAGTGGGAAAGTACATGTTATCTTTCTCACTAATGTTAAGTATTATCAGAAATTTACCTCAGCTGATATTTTTACTCTGTTATCACAACGCTTTTCACTTTATTAAATATGCTTTTTTATAACTTTCGTTCCAAGAAGTCCTTCGTCTCCCCGGAACTTTTCTCAGAATACAATACTAAAGAAAGTGAAGATAAGATCTTTTTTTTTCGTCTTTCCTCCAGACAGAATGTATTTGCATTTCAAAACTAGGCCAATTTTCAAATATGAAAAAAAAATTAAACCTTTGTATTAATATGTTCTACTCAACAGAAGCTTTCTGTCCATCTCTCATTATATCTCTTACCCTCTCTCTATACAATATGATTTACTTTTATATGTAATCATCTGGTCCAAATTTAATATGAAGAGGGAAAGAAAGAGATTTAATAAATGTCTGCAGTGAAAGTGGTTTGAAGAGAAGTTGAAGAGGAAACAGTTTAGACGTCAACAAAACAAACTCAAAATTATGTAGAAAAACTGTTGCAGCTTCTTGTTGTTTTAGCCTTTTTTACTTCATTGGTTCTGTCCATGAGCCCTGCAGTTTACACATGAAATCTATTTTATTTCTTCTTTTTCCATCAGATACAAAGAGAAGCTACCCGTGACCTCTTTTCTCATTATCTGGGATATGAATCTCACACAGTAATTATCTTGTGATATTATTGTATTCTGAGAAAAGTTCCGGGGAGACAAAGGACTTCTTGGAACGAAAGTTATAATAAAGCATATTTAATAAAGTGAAAAGCGTTGTGATAACAGAGTAAAAATCTCAACTGAGGGTTCATAAGCCAATGGCAGGCCACAGCCCCTCAACAGCGGTCCCGAAGAAGCAGCCTGCGAGAGTTATCTGTCTGCGCGCATTGACCTAAGATTTGATAATATAGTCCAGTAAAAATGTGCATCGTCGCCTCTCATTGGCTCAGTTTTGTAGCGTGGATTTGGTTAAAGTTGTATGATAGTAGAATCGATGATTTCCGTTGGTTTAGAATCGGTGCATCGCCTCCTCCAGGCTTACCGGCACTTGAAGTCATCTCTCCTCCCTCTCGTAAAGTTGAGCTGAACAACCCCCCTCCAGGGGAGTTGCTTATCAGTTTTATTGGGGCCTGGTAGTGGCCTCAGTCTCCTGAAATCCCCTCTCTTTCTATCACATTCCTTATTTACTGGTGTAAGTCATATTATATTATTACAACCTAACAATAGCTTTAAATTTATGATAATACTCAACAATATACACTTCCTGGTTTATAACTTATAAAATATCCCCACATAAATATGCAAGTGTTGCAGTCAGGTTATCTCTTTCCCTCACTGTAATGTCTGCATGACATGAACATGTAAAGTTAAAAAGAATGAAGGAAACAAAGAAACCTATTTCTTTTTACCAAATTTGGTGAAGGAGAAGGTGTGTGTGTGTGTCTATGGCTCTGCCCTTTACTTTAAATTATTTATATGAGTACTCTGAGTATATTTTACTAAATAAAACATATTAGCATATTTTCTCTACACTGTGAATGTGCTGATGTAAATCAGTTAAACACTGCGATTTGAGCTTTGAAATATTCATGATGCAATTTGTAAAACCCCCTGATGTGACTATAATTTATTTCAAGTATACAAGTTGTGTTATGTTGCTGTCAGAACCCACTTCAGTCCCAGCAGTGTTCCAGTTATGTGTTCTTGCACAGAAGCTGAACTGGGCTGCATCTCTCTGTCAGAGATGGTGAAGAGGCCTTCTGATGACTGTGTGTCTGCTGGCTGCTGCTTGGAATAAAGTGAAGTGTCTTTGCAATCCATTCAGTCCATAATAAGTCCTCTCACATTCACCAAAACCTCCACAGGGAACTTTTTTGAAGGACACACATAAGTGGAACAAGCTTCAATCAACGAGTAATCCCACATGATGAAATCATTTAAAATACAACATGTCTTAAGGTCATTTTAAGGTTTGTGTTAAATCATTTTATAAACTGACACAAGTCTCAAGGCTTTGCAACATCTGAACTGATGCATTCATATATCTACACAATAACAGTGTTATACAGTGATAGCATCATAGTTTCCATGTAACACACACAGTGTCATATTACTGAGTAATATGTGGTTGGAAGCTAGGTTGGTAAGTGAGGTCATCATGAGTACCCACTTTCACTTTAACCTTTATATATGTATATACATATATGTATATATGTATACATATATATATATATATATATCATGTATAGGGTTTTACATCCTCTGAGTATCTGTAATTTGTAATGACATAAATATAGACATGAAGAGAAAGAAGTGTTAGGTTTTATTAATGTTTGGATGAACAAAAAAGGTCCTTTGTGGACACCAATAATATTTGATATTTGGTTATTGCCGTGGCTTAATGACCCATGGGAGTGGAGCAATGGAGGAAAATTGCCCTTCATTGCCTGCAGTATTGCACAGGAACAATTTGACTGTCCCTCCGAATATAAACATGACTGTGAAAATGTCTGCAACATGCATTCAGATCATCAATTGAAGTCTTTGTACGAAATTGATGTGCACTATTTTATCTTTATGACATTTTCTTTTCAATATTCGATACAAAAATAATGATTAATATGATCAGCTAGAACCAATGTTGTCACAGGACAATCCATTCATTAAAACAAAAGGTGACACAGCTGTGATTGCTGTCCTCATCCTTTAGCTATGTCTTCATTATCCAGCATGCTGAAGACATAACTGGGAGCACAATAATCCCCTGAGGCTGATCACTGAGCTGAGCCAGTGTTAATGCTTTAAAAGTCACACACTGAAACCAGCAGGTAGAGGACTGGTGAGGTGGAAGCAGAGCGTAACAGAAGCCAGTGGAGGAGGAACAAGTGTTTTAGGTAATTTCAATACAGCACCTTGTTATGAGAATGGATTGTGTGCGATGTGTGTAGTGATCAGTGCAGACTGACAACATATGACCTTGTGTCCTGTCTGAATAAACACTGCAGTTCAGCCAGAAACACTCGTCAAGTGAAACCACTTCGACTGATTTAAATATTTATTGTTACAAGAGCGTTCATAAGAAAAGAAGCACTTTACTTGTTTTTTCAACAAAATCCATGGAGATCTGAACAGGTGATGCAGCAAAACATTAGTGATGGTTGGATCAATACCAAACATATCAATAATTCAGGACCTGAATCTTCCTTTTTAACAATCTATGTCCATCATTACTTTTAGCTAAATACAAACTCATGCAGTCTCCCATTTGTTTTGGATAAAATTACAGTAAATGTCCCAAAGTGTGATAATTGTTTTCTGTGAATATTAATCTGCTATGTTGAAGAAAAAGAGACATATCTCTTACAGTAGGAACATTTAATTGTGATGTAGAGATTTGTCTCTATATCTCTGTTTGCTGCTCATACTGAGCTGCCAGTGGGTGGTAATAGTTGTACTCTGTCTTCTCTGCACTGTCTTTGCCTCTCACAGTTAGTGTCAAACTGTCTTTTTGTCCTCCATGACTGCAGAGTCACCAGTGGGTTTTATAGTTACACTCTCACCTTTCTCTTCTTCTTCTCTTCAGCACAACGTCATTCAGTCTCTCTAGTTTGTATCCACAGTTTCTCTCAGATATGTGTTGTGCAATGTGTGTATTGTTGTCTCAACTTGTCCTGCATAGCAGACGTGATTTCATTGTGTTTCACTCCAGAGCTTGACTTTCATTTGTCCAACTTCACACGCTCTTATACTGCTCTTTACTCATTCTACATAATAATAGTGAGACAGGCAATACTCTGACCACGACACAGTCTCTACAAGGTCTCTCTGACCTCTCTGCTCAGAGAGGGTGACACCGCAACACATCACACCTCCCCTCACCTCTCTGCCAATATAGCAATGTGACTGGCCTGAAGTCACATGACCATACACTCAGCCCATCCATGTGTGTCTCCTTGGCTGATATGTGAGTGAATGTATATGATTGGTGGTCTTTTATATTTGGATATAAATGTATTGACATACGTCAATGGCCAGAAGTCAATAATTATTTTTATTCTTTTAATTGTTTAAGCTTAATGTCCTAATTCCTTAAAAGTGAGAGCAGTTTATATTTGAGAGAGAACAAAACAATCCATGATATAATGTCTCACTCTACAAACAGCCTCTTGTGTCAGTGAGCTAAACGCTGTAGTGTCAGTGTACTGTCTCTGTCCATGGTGCTGACCAAGAGCCTGGATCAACCATCTATCTATCGCTGTATTTCAGTTCAACAAAACATTTAGTCAACAGTCCACACAGTGTGTTTCCTACATATGTAGTCTGCTGGCAACTCTTTGAACTCTTTCACCAGCGAGGCTCCCTGCTGTTCTTGCTGTCAGTCATAGAACAGAGGACCCATATCTGGGATGAACAATGCCAGAATTATGAATCAAAACACCCCTAGCTTTTTAGGAATCTGAAGTGAAATAAAATCCACATCTGTGCTACTAAAGTGATTTTAGACAATACAATCAATATTAGTAAACATATATTCTTCCCAACCTGGAAATCAGAGCATCAAGACTTGAATTGAAGATGTCACTACGTAATATATTTAGTATTTTTCCAGGTTCAATGCTCCTGGATTTGTATCATGGTTACATTGCGACTCCAGTATTTATACTGTTATAGAATATACATTGATTGTGAAAGTTTACAAGACTTTGATTACCGAATTGTAAAGCCCCAAAAAACTCAAAGTAATTGTCCATTATAACTTGTGATTTTGGCACAATCTTTATATTTTGTTAAAAGGATTCCCACATCAGACAATGAGAAATTCTGCCAACATATAAAAGCTGTCATGTTTCACCAACAACCACTCGAGACACACATTTGTATGTTTATTTGGGCCAGAATTCAAAACAGATCAAGAAGCTACACAAAGCTTTCCAGGAAATATCTTCCATAAGACCAACTTTTATGAGAAGAAAACCTGCTATGACAAGTAAAAAGGTCCCTTTAGAAGGAGTCTGCTGAACGAGCTGTCGCTGCCTGAGACGTCAGGAGTGTAACAGTAGAAGGTCATTCAGGGGGTTTAACAGGGTTTTAGAATAATACAACAATACTTGAGGTACGTTGTGGGAGACGAACAGAAATTTAATGATGTGTCTGTCTCTGTATCCCTCTAACATGCTGGCTGATGATTCATCATCACTGCTGTGTTTTGTAGAGAAGCTTCATGAGAGTGAATTAAGTGAAGGACATAAACTGGTAAAATGCTCCATTGTCATAAATCAATTTGTCACCATAAACAACAGTTATCACACACACCTTTTTTATACTGGTGTTATTAAAGTAATACAAATTAGGAAGCCATTTATTCCTTTAACATCTGACTTGTCTAACATATTAACTGTTGGTAAAATTTAATAAAATGGCTGATATAATAGATAACTTTTGAGATTAGTAAAAGAGTCGTTGGATACTGGATACATCATCAGCTGACAAACATCATGTTTCACTGAGTCTGTGCAGAGCCTGATTAACTACACATGTGTGGATATTGTGAGTCCTCCTCCTATGTGGATATCTATGATGTCATGTAGCCAGGAAGCCATCTGTCCAAATGACCCAGCTGGACTGAAATCTGTGTCTCTATTAAACCTTTCTGGCTGTTCCATATTTCTTATACCAGACCATCACTGGCTGAATGTCTTTGGGGGTGAGGAGACACAGAAAGTGATGATTACTTAAATGTTTTGGCTCGCTCATCCCGATGTTGATTAAAAAGTGTCCTTTTCATAATATTCTGATCAAACAGTTCTGAACAGGATGGTGTAATGCAGCCTCTTGCTGTGGCTCTGTGTTTAATAGCAGAAACCTGGTTGAGGCAGAGCTGCTGAGTCTTTAGTCTGAGAGGACTTTCATCTTGGTTGGTTTCCTGCTGTGCTGTGGTTTGTTTGTGTCAGCAGTCTCTAGTCCAGCTCCCTGCCTGTTGCTGCTTCACAGTTCTGACCCTCAGCAGTGAAACAGGCTCAGTCTGGCTGTTTGGTTTGACTGTAGAGATGGATGGTCATATGGAGACACATGCTGATGGTGTTAGTGGCCGTGAGGCTGCAGTCTGTTCCTACATGTACCGAGAGGCTGCCAACGTGTTTAGATATTAGACTGGAGTGCTACGTGGCTGTGTGAGTGTTTCTTACAGACTACATTCAATAAATAATATAAATACGCATCACTATCTGCAGTACAAAGCAATATTAACTGAATTTAAAGCAGATGCGTTTATTGTCTCACTTGAGTAATTAGACTGCAGTCACTGAACGTCACAAGCTTCTTCTGTGGTCAAACAGTAAACTCTTTACTGGTAGAAATTATCCATTGTTGTTTCTGACTGTTGTTCTTCCAGTAGGATGAACATATTATTATTCAGTCCACAGACACACTTTGCTGCAGCAGTGCTGCATTGATTGAAGCTTCTGTGGTTAAAACTGCCAGGATTTAACTAAATACAGAATAGATGCATGCTGGGAGCTTCTGCTGTGGGTTTCGAAAGACAACAAATCCATTCATCTGTTCATCCAAACTCATTAATATAGATTAAATTACCACAGACTGATTAAAATATCCCAGAGAGAAATAACTAATGTCAGATTTTTCACATTTAATGGTTTTAGAGTGAATGTGTATGAGGTTGTTGTGATGCCATCACAAATAATTGTTTAGGCAGAAAGAAAATGTTGATGTAGAAAGTGAAATTGAAGGATGGAGCAGGAGAGGAGGAGGTGTGAGGTCTTTACAGGTTTAATATTTCACTTATTAGTTCTTCCTCACTGCTGGAAGGTGTGATCATCAGCGTCCTCTCATGTTGAGAAAAACTACGAGAATAACAGCAACCTTTAACTCAAGCAAGTTGTGTTGGTAGAAATCCACATTTAGACAGGAAGCTCTTGTTCTCCTGAACAATGGGAGGGATTCATGGAGATGTTCATTATCACTGACTCGTTCTGTGCTTTAACCTAGTTATATAGCTTTAGCTAAATACTGACCCTTCATTGTGGCCAAGCAGTAATCACCATAACATCTTTTCTTTGAAACTGAAATTCCCCAAACTGTGAAAGTATATGTTTTTTATTTAACCTTCACTTATGTTTGTTCTTTCCTCCTTCCTCCACTCTCAACTTGTGTGGTTGATACACACCTTCAGCTCTTGGAACAACATTGATTCTCTTCTGTCCACTTGAGTTCTTTGAGTAATTGTTTCAGCCAGTCTCTATATATCATATAATTTAATCTCAGAAAAGCAAAAAACATCAAAAAACAAAACATTTAAGAAATCTTTTTTTCTGCTTCCTTCACTCAAACATGACTCACTGCTCTTCCTCAAACTAATTACTTTCTTTCCCCTTTAACCAAGGTTTACTCATAAAAGACAATCTGAATGCAGCATAATGGATGTGACAAACGAGATGGAACTACAGCCAGACAGAGTAATGAAGCCAGGATACATTTATCTATCACTGCAGAGAGAAGGACAGAGACAGAGAGGGGGAGATGAAACAAGAGAGACATATGACAGAGATACTCAAAAGAAGGAGGACAATAAAATATCCCTCTGCACAGTTTTCTATCCTGTGCCTGTAGTCCAGCACTGGAACATTGAGTGTCTGTCTCTCCCACTCTCTCTCAAAGAGCACTGGACCTGTAGAGCTGAGAACAATGACTGGCAGAAATAGCTTTTAATGGGACATCTCCATCTTTGGGGGTTAACATGTCGACAACCACAACGTCACTAGTTTGAGTCTAATTGAGACAACTATGTCCCTCATTTCCTGTTCTGTCAAGATCACAAAGTTGTCCTGCACTAATATACTAAGTTCATACATCATCAATTAATTATTTAATGTCAGGTGGTCCATCATTTTTAACCAGAAGGATGAGAACTCCTGCTGTAGTAAACTGAAGATCATTGAAATGTATTTAAATGTGCTGAGTGATGGTCATTCCAAGTCTTTGTCATGTGGCACATGTCACATATTATGAATTAAATGTTTTCCTGTACTCACTCTGGGTTGATTTTAGTTTTGTTTTAACTTTTTCTTTACTCACAGTGTGTGATCTATAATTCAATCCAATAAGCAGCTATACTTATTTCCCCCCATAACGTTTAATCAGCGCTCTGAACATCCAGACTTTAATCTGACGTTAATGTTCTCTTGAATTGGAATCCTGACAGACATAAAAACATCATGGAGAATACTTTTGTTGATAAAGTCTCTCCTGACATGACGAGTAATGAACATCTTCAGCACAGACACGTCTACATACTGAGAACTCCTGTGGTGTTTGAACCAAACTGATTTGTTTCTGCTTGAAAAGAACTCCAGCGTCTTCACAGTTGTTCTCTGTGCTGTGTGATTGATGGAGCAATTAGTCCATGAAATGGTCCAACATTACATCCTCCCCCTGGTCTTTATGTCAGGCTCTTCAGTGGAGCCGACCTTTATGATCATCGTTCTACAGCCTCACGCTGTTTGAATCATCAAACACATGATCCAACACAGTCACAGAGCTCCATGTGTGTAGAGGCTAGTATTGTCCTTCTCTGATAGAGGTACAGGTGCTGATATATCTGGGAGGCTAACTTCATGAAAACATGTTTTCTATGAATTGTTGAAGGAGAAAATGTTCAGTGATTGATCATAACATCTAAAAATATGAATACAGTGGTGATGATGTCCTGTTAACTCAAAAACACTTTCCACATTCAGAAGTTGTCTCTGATTAAGTTACTGCTGATTCTGCCTCTACAGTATTATTTTCAAATTATATTTTAACTTGGAAGCCACTTTATTGTTCTTGACTCACATTGTGGACTCCTTCACACACTGCCCGCACGAGTGCAGATGTGAGGACACACACGTATAAATGCACACTTCCATAAACATTTACTCCTCATTAAGTGCATCCTGCTGTTCTGGTGGGTGGCATGAAGGCGCTTGTAGCGATCATGTAAAGCAGCATCTGTTCCCGTCACAGGCTTCAGGAAACAGCAGAGAGAGAGAAGAGCCGGCCTGAACTCCCTGCAGACTGACTGCTCCCTGAGAGCCACACACACTCTGGCTGGAGACAGGCTTTTGTAGGAAACAGCACTTTGTATCGCTGAGAGGAATCAAAACACTCTCATGTGTAGATATTATGGAGTTATTATATTTTAAGACAAGTCACACGGACAGAGCAAACAGGCAAAGCAACAGTAGAAAGCCCTGAAGTCTAAAGCTATTGTATGTGTCATCACTGTGTATTAGATAACACTGGGTCGAGGTCAGTATTCAACCTGTGAGGCCTTTAATATCATGAGGGTTTGTTCTTCATAGAAATAACTTTAAATGAGCCACACTGAATGCTTCATTTGGTTTGAGGTCCTTTTAGCCTTTAGATTAAGTGTTAATTAGAGGAGAAATGAAGTGTGGCAGAGAGATTAGAAGAATCTCCTCCTCCAGGTGTCACCACCTCCACTACACAGGCAGTAATCTCACCACATGCAAATGTCTCTCGATTAATATGCATTTGAATCCCATTGCATGCAAGACTGTTCATATTTCTATCCATGATCACCCCTAAATATGAAAACAAACATCGTTCTAACATTTATAGTCCTATAAACTAAAGCCTTTGTTTTGGAAATATATAAAAATAGAAGTGGGGCCATCTCTACACGCTGCAGAACTCTGATATTTTGAACGTTAACATGGTCAGGATTATAAATTGAGAAGGAGAGAAAAAAGATACATTGAGAAACAATTGGCACAAGTCAGCATCCTGAGGAAAAGAGAATAAGTAACTCCACTAGACAGAAATGTATCGCTGCACTTCAGAGGCTCAAATTCAGAATTGATTTTCTTGAGTCCATTTCCTGAAAGAAAGAATTCTGACACTAAATAATTTCCTAAAGTACACGACACCATTGCTGGTCTGACCAGATACTTCACTGGAGAACATGATAGACCCTCTGCTTAATGCTCCTGGTTGGCTGCACTCTGAGGAACAACTCATTCTCTCATCACTAAAGTATACTTGTTCTGAAAACTCTAAAGTACAATAATCAAGTTGTTATTTAATCCTACAAAACATATTCTGTATTAATGAATTAATACCTCTCAGTGCTTACTTACCTTCAGCTCTCAGTCATGTGGGCTTAATATGTTTTTCAGTGCTGAACATTCAACTCTGTAATATTTTCTCTTTTTCTTTGGAGACGACATCTCAAATGAAATACATCCATTTTTATCATCATCACTGTATTTTAAAACATTTATCACATTTCCATCTTTTAAAGTCCCACATTCAGATTCTGATACTGAGCCTTTTACTCTTAAATGTCAACCCTTTAAGCTATAGAGGAAGTTATCACTATCAGCACTGAGCTACATTCAAATAATTTCTCTGGTTTCTGTGGACCAGTGAAGTGTCATCAGATGTGACAAATGCAGAGTGACTCTTGCTGCTGGGTTTAAGGCAGAGAAGAACCGATACAACACTCTGACAGCTGCTCTGTAGCTGTAAACTTGTAAAAAGGAAGCGAGTCCGATCAGATGTCACAGAACAGTGGAGACAGACAGCAGCAGGACCACCACTGTTGGCCAACATCTGCATTTAGCAAAGACCAAAGCATGTGGTCTGTACAGACTGTAGACTGTAATGTGTTGTGAGGTAAATCATCAGTGAGATGAGAAAAAAAGTAAATACTCCATCCTCTATCAATCCTCTTTCAAATATATTCACTTAGATTATTCTGGTAGAAATGTGATGCCAAGTGTTTTTTCAGACGATCCACAAGAATAGCTTTATATGAGAAATATTTCACAGTCTTCAACACATCAGATGAGTTTGACTGTAAGTTAACTATTCGTCTGGGAAGATGACTCTTTATTTCTTTATTTTGTAATCTGCCAATATCTGATTCATGGTATGATATTTTAGGCTTCACCATCTATTTGCTCTCATTCAATTTGCAACGTAATGTCTTTGTATACACAGAGCCATTGGAAACCACAACAACATGGAACGAGGTTGTGAATAAATGGCTGATGAATAAATCAATAATTTCATAACTTCATTTTGATAGAAACATTGATTTCTTTCCTACAGAGTGGAGGTCTCATGTTGGAGAGTTATGAGGTTGAGCTCAGTTCTCTTCACAGGTCAGCAGGTTTAGCAGCTCCCTCTTTGCTCCCACCGTTCAGCTGGAATAGGTGTCATATATCTGCTGGAGAAATCTCTGTGGGGGATTAGACTGAGTTTTAGAGCAGGTTGCTGTGACATGGCTGACATATTGAAACTGTTCATGGAAATGATTCTCTATCTCAGACTTTAATATTTTGGTTCAGTTTGTTATAATTATTAATTGTGTGTCAGCAGCTCTGACGGTGAGGTCTTAGTTTGCTTTTGGTCAACATCACAGGAGGCTGGTGGAAGCTCAGCACTGGATCCTGCTTATTGAACAATCACAGTCAGTTTGTCTCTGACAGTGTAACGACTCCTTTTGGCAGCAGATGGATGTCAAATGCTTCTTTTGACAAAGATATTTGTATGCAATTGGTTTCTTCTCGCGGTCATAATCTGCTCATTATAAAACAAAGATGTGATAATGAAACCTCTGATCTGAAAAGACACAATTAAGCTGCAATTAATTCACAATTAGCTTCTTCACATGTGTTTCATCAATTCACTTTGTTAGCGGACCGCTTGGATGTTTCTTGTGTGAGTACAAACTACTGCATGTTGTATTTACTCAATAACTGTCCCACTGTAACTGATCTGAGATCAACTCCTTCAGGTAGACTCAGGTTTGGTTTCTTGTTCCAAACCCAGCTTTTAAAAATACATGAATTGTAACAGGTAGGTGTTACCCAGTAAGTTTCCCCCCCCAGCACAGAAGACGCTTCAACGCTTGGTCTTGTCAGTAACAGTTTTATTCAGAGCATTTACGCGTCGTACCCCGTCCGTCTGTCTGTCGCTTTGGCACCTTGTGTACCTGCTTTCCCTCAGTCCCTACTGGGGTTTATATATGGGAGACAACACAATCTGCCAACCCAAACCAGCTGAGGCTAATTAAACCTCTTCCGGCCCCGTTCCCTGAACCACTCCCACACTCCGTCCCCTCTGCAGCTGAGCCCAACCACGCCCCCGCCACCACATAAATAAATCAACTTTTGAATCTTGACTACATTATTGTGTTCCAAATGCAACTTCAGGATAAACCTCATGAATAATCCAGCTGATATAATCAAGGTTTCACATACTTACATACAGACACATTTTATTGTCCCTTAGTCCCTCTTTCCTCTCAGTCTAAGCATTGATTTATCAAGTGAACATTTTCCCAGCACAACATGATAGTTGGTGACTCCAACATGGAAGGGTAATTTCCCTCCAGAATGACCTTTGATCTCATTACAAACTTTGAAGCTAAAGCATCCTCAACAAACGTCGTATTTCTCCTGAACAGTCCAGCCTCACTTCATTTCCTCTGAGCTCCTCAGGCTGCTGTGCTGTAGGACTCGTTCAGACTAAGTGATCCAGACAGCTCTGCTATGGCTCTGCTTTATCTACTAAATAAAGCCCACAGATGGAGACAGTGTGAGAACAATACAGCTGAGGGGAGAGACAGTTGTACAGTAATAAAAACAATGTTTTCTCATGGACACGGTGCCTAAGGCCATCTATGTTTGACTTAAAGTTTACCATATCATGTGAAAATAACTATTTAATCTCTGTTTTTATGGACTATATAGGTTCTTCTTTGTATCTCAAAGTGGAGTAAAACTAGTAAACTGTAGCAGCGTCACACCTAATGAGATGGAGAGATTGGATTACAAAGTATTTTTCAATTTCAAAACAGTGTTGTTAATTAAGATACTGCCATGTTAAATAACTACCCACTCCGTGAAACAGACAACAGTCCACATGAAGAAACAGACATGCTGTCTATTTGCATTTGTGATATGAGTTGTCAGCAGTTAAAACATATCTAATTTGTATTGCTGACATTAGGAGGACTTCTATGAAAATACAAAGCATACTGATCCATTGTCATTAAATGTTGTGAACCCTGTGTTCCAATGAACACGATAAATGGTCTTTATTTGTGTTCACAGTTTGTTAAACTTTCTCTTTACAACAACACAAAGACAAGGTTAGTATACATGTGACTGCAGAGTCAGCAGAATAAAGACAGGACTTTATGAGCAACATTTGTAAATCCATGGCTCAGGTGTTTAGCCTTGTTTGGATCCGATGATTCTTCAGGTTTATGAGTCCATCCTCTGCTCTGCTCCCTGTAGCTCCTTCAGCCTCCCTGAGGTCTCCAGCAGGCAGCTGTGTTCTGCTCCCCAAAGCAGCTCAGTCTGTGTGTCAACATAAAAGTTGAGACACACATAACATTCATGCATACACACATAATGTAATGAATTCACATAATCTTATCCAAACACATAAACACACTTGTAAACTGCACATCACACAGCCGTGGTAACTTAGTAAACTGTAGTAACACTAAGATATAGAGACTGAAGGAAGAAGAACATGTTTACCACTGACTAGTGTTTCTGTTGGTAGTCTGGTTGGTAAGGTAACATCTGTAACCTTTAATATGTTGCTGCCTTTTCCAAATATGAGTTGTGGAATGTTATCTGGAACCATGTTGTTTATTTTAATCAGCCACTCTAAAACTTCTCAAGAGGCACCTCAGTTTGTTGGATGCTGCTGGGCTTCTGCTGTTAATATCAGTGTGTGGAATTACAAACATGATGTGGTACTCTGTGAGCAGAATGTGGACATAGATAAAAAAATATTTCACAGAGAAGAAATATGAACATATTTTAGATGAGATACATGTTTTATTAACACCTTCTGAAGACAGCAGGGTGTTCCCTCTCACAGTCTTTCTCTCTCTGTCGCTCTGTTCTGGCTTCTTAAACAAAGCTTGATAAGCAGTGGCAGTTATTTGTATGGTAATTCACCACAGAAACACATCACACAAACTTAGGATGCAGGAGAATGGAAATTAGATTTGCTGTGTGACTTCATATGAGGCTTTGTGTGTGTGTGTATGTGTGTGTGTGTGTGTGTGTGTGTGTGTGCGTGCGTGCGTGCGTGCGTGCGTGCGTGCGTGCGTGCGTGCGTGCGTGCGTGCGTGTGTGTGTGCGTGTGTTTGTGTGTGTGTGTGCGTGCGTGCGTGTGTGTGTGCGTGTGTGTGTGTGTGTGTGTGTGTGTACACGTGTTTGATCTATATTCATACTTTACTGATATTGAGGACTGTACGGAGTGTGATAACACTGCACAAGGCGATGTCTGCCATATGTTGTGTCCGGTCCAGTTTATGCTGCCTGACAAAGTCTCCACTTGTTAACAGAAATGATTCAGTCACTGTGACACTAAACAGCTGTGAGCTACAGCCAACGGGACACGGAGGAGAGGCAGCAGAGGAAAGACTGCTGCTTTGCTCCAGATTCACATCTAAACAGGCTGAACAGCCTCTGAAGGCTTGTGACAGAGACCAGTAGCTGGTTGACTGGTAGACTGGCAGACTGGTAGACTGGTAGACTGGTACTGTGGTCAGTGTATGCATGTGAAGAGTAGTCTAAGTACATGGTGCAATTATTGTGCATCATAGTCAGCAGGCCAACAGCTGTGACTTTGAAGACACAAACAATATAATATAATGAAAAAGATTATGATTAAATTCATTTAATTATCCAAACTGCTTATCCTATTCAGGGTCGCCAGTTCATCGCAGGGCACATATAGACAGACACACATTCACACCAACGTGTAATTTTCAAGCCTCCAATTGACCTAAGCTGCATGTCTTTGGACTGTGGGAGGAAGCCAGAGAACCCATTCTCTGGCTTCTCCCGCTGCCATGGGGAGAACATGCAAACTCCACACAGAAGGACCGCTTGGGATCGGGGATCGAAAACAGGCCCCTCTTGCTGTGAGGTGACAGTGCTAGCCACTACACCACCGTGCAGCCCATATGAAATAAATAAATTCCCCAATTTTACAAATTGTACCTCATCATTATACATACTGTAGTTATTGTTGTATAAAACAATTATGTTTATCACAGATACAAAAAAATAAACAGGTCATTTATATCCTTAACCACCTATCTCAATTATATTGGTGACATTTGCTTTTGTCAAGTAACATTCGGGCAGAATGTTTTTATTTTCCAAATACTCATCAGATTCAGCTGTGCTAGTCACATAAACTCTGTTCTCTCTGTAACTCTCTGAATCTATTTTCCTTATCAGTCAAACAATATTTTGGAGGGAAAAAAATAACTGAATTAATGGAAGATGACATCCATAAGAGACGAGGAAGGAGTTGAAATGGATTTGATCAAAAACAAAAAGTGATCTTCTTGAATAAACAGTGTTGTGGTTGAAGACCTGATGAAGAGATGGCTAGAGGGGGAGGGGTGGGAAGATTGGCAAGGAAACAAACAAACAAACAGATAAAAGTGAATGTGAAGAAAATAAAGAACCAGAAGAAAAAAAGATAAGATAAGATTAATTAGAAGCTCGAGAAAACAACTTGTTTTAACTTTGTGTGGCTTCTATAATCTTGGTCAGCCTCATCTTCTGCCACTGCAGGGCTCTGATGGATTATATGTATTTAGAGCTGCTTTATATGAATAATTCCACTTCAGGGAGACACGACATCCAGACTGCATCAGATATATTCAACTTTGACAACAGACCTAACTTCTGTTCATTATTATAGAATGTTGCTGGTAATTTGAGGATTTCATTTACACAGCTGGTGGAATAATCACGTGGTTGTCACGGTAACAAGTGGGCCTTTTACTCTTCATTCAAACAGATGGCTAAATGATTTTAATATCACACACTGACTTCCAGAGTTCTGTTAGTGATGATGTAATGTGGGCAGGTGGAGCTCAATGCTGATGAACAGAGGCAGCTGAATTCCCCCTCCACATGTGACACATATAGCCTGACACTTCAGATATATTGTAGTTATGATGACAACAAACACTGTTGTGTTCCTCTGCTGCTTGTTGTAAACCTCCATTTGTGTCATCTGTCAGTAAGATATATGAACTGAATCCTCCCATGCTGTGGCCTTATTCCTTTTCTTTTACCTTCATGTAACTAGAACAACGGATATAGATTTCACACATCATAAATTGCACTAACAACTGGGCTCAGTTAGCCTGAATAATCCAATATGTTAGTCATTATGATTAAGTTAATGTGATGTGAATTATGGAATGTTATGTGTTGTCGGCACAGTATTTGATCTATCTACTCAGCCATGTGTCTGTTTGTGCTCTTGCTCAGTTAAATCTCTTCTTCTACTGTTTGTGAACTTCAACATGACCTCTGTGTCATCATCACTCAGTTTCTGCGTGGAGGAATGGAGGCACTGTGACATCGTGGTAGTTGTACGGAACATGATATGAAGAGCAGAAAGAATATGGTAGTTATGATTGAGGTTATGGTATTTCCTGACTCTTAGCAGTCAGACCACATCAGCAACTTGTTCCCCATTTTTCTTCTGCTTTGTCTTCTTCCATTTGCTTCTTCACTTTGGAGGGTTGCTGACTTTTTTTTCTTGTTTCTTTTTTTCATAAACTCTTGATACATTTGAATGGTAATTTTATGGTTATTCTATCCAACACTTCTGATCTCTCAGATATCATTATGCCATCCGTTACTCTTGCTAATGCAATCTGTTCAACACACCAAACGACCAGGTGCATTCTAATGTTTAGATGGATGAATTATTACAATACTTATATCTAAGATATGCATTATGTTAGACATTATTTATATATTTTCAGAAGTTCATGTTTCTTATCACAAGGATAAAAGCAGTTTTAGATTATGTGATATCCTTTAAGAACCAACAGTGCTGCTGTCAGATAGGTTTGGTAAGAAGATGTTGATCAGTTAGGTTATAACATCTCTTTAGGATGTGAAATAAATAAATGAACTTGACTCCACTGAATGAGAAGCTTCACTGTAGTTCAGGTCTTGTGAGGTCTGAGGTTTCCTCTGAAGCCATATTATATCATTGAGAGAACCTGCTCACTAAAGTCTCATTGTTATTTCATCTTCACCATGAAACATTCAAAAGGTAGGGAGAATCTCAAGGTGGAGCTGCTGGAAAAATAATCTAAATTCATGATCATGATATGAAAAATAGTATTAAGATTGATGTTTGTGGATTATCAGATAATACATTTCAGACAGATTAGTTGGAAAATCCTCCTTCAGACAAGAAAACCTTGTTTTGACCCTGAAGCTATAGAAATGATCTTCTTTTTAACCAGAACATGGAGAACATGCAGTGTGGAGAACAAGACTGTGTCAGACATCCTCTGCTGTTAACAGTCTCCAGTTTACACTGTAGTTTGATATTATGACATCCATAACCATGACATGTGAGACACACAGTATTAGAAGGCAGGTTTTATAAATTTAAATGACTTGTGGGAAATTATTCTGGATGTCCTGCAAGAACACATTAAAATATCAGGACACAAACTCTCACTGTAATACATATATTTACATGTGTGGATGTATAATACATTATATATATGTTGACCTTCAGTACAGACTTGTTCCTGTATTTCCTCTCACTCTGCTGTTGCTGGTCTCCATCACTGATATCTGACCCTCTCTGTGTGAAATAAAACAGAAATCCAATTTATATCTGGTTTGTCGACATGTGTGAGTCCTCCAGCAACAACAGCCTCCTACACACTTCAACACTCTGACTAAATGTGTCTCTGCACTGAGACATCAGTCCAATGAAATTTGATTTCATGGTTCTCCAGCTCTCAAGGTTCCCGACACACAGAGAGTGTTTGTGTCCACTCAGCTTCATCTGTGTGTCTGTGTTCCTCTCTGTTACTGTGTCTCAACATATGTGTGAGTGCTGTCTCTGCTGTGACACAAGTCACTGTTGGTGCTGATGCAAAGCTGATGCAAAGTGGACAGTTCTCTGCACTCTGTGACTAAGAGTTGGTTTTGACCAGAGAAACATGTGATGTCACCTTCTCTTTGAACAAGCTGCTTCCTCAATCTGATTTAGAGAAGTTTCACTGAACAACATTCATCATCAGAGCCTCTCTGTACTGGAGCTACATGAGGTTACCAAACCCTTATTAGACTGTATTTTAGCACATAATCTATGACCATCTGTGTGCATATTTCAAAAAGTTTGACATGCATGCAAATTAAAGCTGAATCTATATTTAAATCAGACTACAAAACTAACCAACTGAGCTCTGCTCAGACTTTGCAGGATAAATAAAACCTATCAGAGACAGAAAGATCTCTCACTCTGTGAAGATTTCACACCACAGGTTCATCGTGACATAACAGGAAGATGTCCAATGACATTTTACAAGGTGTTACTTTCAAACATGTTGACTTGTGTGTGTGTGTTTGATATGCTCTCATGAATGTTGGAATGGAAAATGACTGAGTTTACTGTTCATGGTTAATGATGTCATGGTTTTCTGTGTCTATAGTCTTCAATTAGTCTTTCTTACATGATATAATCAGTGAGATCAAACAAGATATATTGTACTCATGATCAATAATACAAACACAGGAGGAAGGAGATCAGTGAACTTTAATTTATATTAATATATCTACATGCATTCCAACATGACTGATTCCTCATCTGCACCAGTTCCTTCACATCTGTCTGTGCAGAGTAGAGCAGAGCTGTTTTCATCCTGCATGTCTTCACACCTGTCTGATCCTATTAGATCACAGATCAACTCTGTAGCCCAGCAGGTGCTGAGCTGATGACCGTTCATAATGGAGAAAATTAAGATTTAACTACCTGATAATAGACATTAGATTGGCTTTTAGCTCCATTAAGGGAGCCTTCAGACTCTGCGGGGCCCTTTGGTGTATTTGCAGACTTACATGGTTTCACTTGAATGTAGCGGAGCCCTCCAGTTCAAATGAACTGTGTCTTATGGAGACCAGTTCCCTGAAGTCCTCAGTCTAAATGAAGACCACGTCCTCACATGATGGGAACTGTGTGATACTGTGGAGTCAGTGTCTCTTCTCTTGGTCAACCAGAGGGATGATGTGTGTCCCCTCAGTGCCCAGTCCTCTCACATCTTTACATGTTCTCTCATAGCTGATCATGAAATGGAATTGTAATCATACATATGTCATTTATATGTAGATTATATTTCCAGATGGGCAAATCAAATTGTGTTATCTTGACCAAAATCATTCATATATTTATTTTTAATGTGTTTGCGCAGTTGGGATACAATAATGAGTGTAGTTCATTTCATGAGTGCATATAAGATGTTCTGGAAGTAAAACAATTCATGGGTTGCGCTCAAAAGATGCTACAACATTTAAATTAAATAATATTCATCTCTCTCACTGTTTATTGTGTTTTGTTACCAACGGTTCTGTAGAATAATACAGACATTTAATCCTGCCTCTGGGAAATATGTCAGTAAAAGGGTGAAGAGGGCAAACAGAACTTGTTAATTCGATGGGAGTGTAATCAGGGTTGTAACAGTGTTTAGGGTCTGAATGATCTCTGTATCATAAAACTATTCACTATTCACTATTTACATAGTAAACCAATACATGTGCTCTTGTAGAACAATGTCTCTGTCCATGGTGCTGATTCTCATCCAGTCACAGTTCCTGTTCAACAGAGTCTTCTCAGCAGCTGTGTGACCACTCACTGTTGGTAACACCACAGAGGAGAGAGACAGCAGCTTTAATGAGTCATAGCTACATGAGGTGTCTGAAGAAGAATGGAGGAGGTTTGTCTCCATCAAGTTTCTTCAGGGAAGATGAGCAGAGAGTCTCCAGAGGGAGACAAACTGATGGAGAGTCACTTGAGGTAGACATTTAGGTCAAAGTTGTGTTTCCTTATTCTGACCTTTGCTGAGTGGAGGTGTTTGTTTAATCCCTTATTTCTGTCGTTATATAGTTTCTCCTTTTTGTATGCATTAAGACAAAACTCTCCTACAACTTCCAGTCTTCGCTGAAGTTCTCACATTCTACATACAGAATCACAGTTTTTTTATCAGCACAGCTCACTGGAGGTTTTCTCACCGACAGCTCAAGCTTAGTTGGAGGAGAGAAACACTGTTGGCTGTAAATGAATTATGCATGAAGACACCCAGGGGTCAGAAGCTTTGAACCTTGTGTTCAGTCTAAGAGACAAGTGGACTGAACCGTGTGAGGTGTTGGACTTTCTCCCTAATGAGTGTGTTGAGGTGTTTTTATCATCTATAGTGATGGTTTGTGATGAAGTACAGTGGGATTGTTCACAAATATAGATTAAAGTCAATGGTATATTGTAGGGTATATCTATATGAACTAATTTTAATATATTACAGCTGCTATCTGCCCACAACTGAATTCCTCTTTGCCAACAGTTGTCTGTGGGATATTTCTCTGATCGAGGTATGACATCTGTTGCATGGAGCCACGAGTCAGAACAGACTTCATGAGCTTTCTGCATACTGATCCGTCTGTATCTAAATAAATAAGGTGTGTTTATGCTGCCCACTACTGAGGGGCATGTACAGTCTTTCTAGAGTCTAAGAGCAAGTGTGTGATGGTGTTACAGTGTGTTACACTGGATAATATACACACACACTGTATATGTGTTTCATGAATATTGTGTATGCCAAAGCAGTATTCATTTACACTGCATTGATTAACTTCTCTGACTGAGACAACCAACTTTATTTCTCATCATATTTACATGAAGAGTCCACTGAACATTTGTGTTGTTTCTGCCTTTTTGTTGCTGCTGGCATATTATAATGAAATCACTCTCCTCTGAGTCTCAAATACATATGAGGTGTGAAACAAGAGAGGGAATGTAAATGAGCTTCCACACACAGTCTACATGTGAGGTCTCATGTGTTGAGAAACTGAAGGGAAAATAAATGACCCTGAACACAGAATATAATGGAAAATATCTGAAGACGCAAACTGAGAATTCTTTTTGAGTAATTTCTTTCCCACTTTCCCAGTAAACATGAATTCCTTCATCAGCATAAACACGACACTGGAGTCTTCTCACATAATCAGCTTCTCTGCTAATTTGCTGCTCCAACTATCGGCCACACTGGAGGAGAGTTAAGTTAGAGCTGATTGGTCAATGTCAAGTCTATTGTTATGACACAATCAGAATGACATGTACGGGAGGATGTTGTTCATAGTTGGTGACTTCACGGCCATCACCATCACTGCACATCTCAAGACGCGAACAGGACCAGAAATACCAGGAGTTCCCACATCCTAAAATAACCTGCTTTATGAAAAGCTACGTTTTAGGACTCATACACACACACACACACACACACACACACACACACACACACACACACACACACACAGCTATCTGCTCGTGTCTCTCTTGAATCCCAGAGAGATTTATGTTCTTCAGCTCAAAGATGTTTCATCATTCTGCCTGAGACAGACTGGATCCTCAGTTTGACACATTCTGCTTTAATATTGACAGGTTTGGTAAAAACAGCTCAACCTAAAACTTACCATGTCTAAACCTGTTCTTGCCTTCTCTCATTGATTATTGATTGTCACCTGTCTTTTTGTTTCAGTTCTCAATATGTACTGCCCGCTAGTCTCCATCGATAATATAACAGTTTATTATTATTTAAGTATGGATAATAGCTTTTCAGTGTTGTTCAGTCTGGGAATCGTCATAACTGGTAAGTGAATTAGTAAAAGTGTTGGTTTGATGCCACCAACATCAACAAAAGGATGTCACAATGTTATACTACTGTATGTCAACTAATTGTCTCACTGTGTGATTAAGTATAATTATACTGTTTGTGTGTAACATGTGTGTAGGAGGTGAACTGAACACAGCTACTTGTCTAACAATCTGAATGTGAATGACTCCAGGTCTGTGTGGAGCAGCTGGTGTGATGCACTTTCTGTGAAACTGGAACATTTAGTGGTGCAGTAACAAAGTCATAAATGCACATTATGTTATTCCACATCAGTGTTAGCGCATAAAAAATTGTATTTCCTGTTAAGTTGAAAGTGTATTTAAAGGTACAGTACTTACAAAGTCCTAGGATCAGAAATAAATGCTGACAGATGAACAGAAACTAAGCTGTTGATATCAGGCTGCCACTCAGACTTTGATTGTAGTCGTCTCACAACTTTATACAAAATAACTTATTGTGCAATATGTTTAGATCAGCTCATGAACATTTAACTATATGACAATAGTATATGTTACAGAGTGTAAATTAACCTTAACCCTTTAGCTCCCTGTATGGTGAGGCAGCTTCATATGTCTGCTGTATTTGTTCCACAAGATTCCACTTGTCTAAAAATGTTTGAATATTTATTATTTTTAAATCCACTAGTCTGAATTATAACACAATGTTATTTTGCATTACTTCACCTGTCATATGTTGATCTTGTCTATTCATGGCTGCTCTGATAAAGCTGATCCGGCCCTTCTCAAGGAGCTGAAGGTTCAGGTAGCTATCTCCCTTTGTCTACTACAGAACCACACTGCCTGGAATATCATCCACCTTGATAGAGTTTGGTCAGGATGGAGACACTTTGACTCTGGCTGCTTGTCGGCATCAGCCAAGTGTGACAAGAGAGCAAGAGAGGAGAGACAAAGACAAGAAATGCTGATGAGAAACAGGGAGAGAAAAGAGTCAGTCAGAGGAAAGCTATTTGTTTCCATGTGTTCTCTCCTGTCTACTTCTGTAATTACATGTCAGCAGTAAGTTATGATGCTCTCCAGACTGTAAGTACGTCAGCTCTAAATGAACTGGGCATGTTTGGTAATGTAGTGGTGACAAAAGCAACTCAGCTGGACTCAAAGCAAAAATCTGCTGAGAAAACAGCATCAGGTCTTCAGAGTCAATGCTGACATCAGAAGTCATCAGTTAGTTAGTTTGAAGAGTTCAATGTTTTTAATATCACTCTTAAACTGGTATTTATAATATATGAAGCTTAATTCAAGGTTCTGCAGGAATTTGTTATGTTATTGTTTGGGATCAGTATTGACTGATACTGTTGCTGACTATGTGGACGAGCAGAGAGGCTGGTTAAAGATGAATCAGACAGTATATCTTGTTCATTGTGGAACTGACTTTTTGTGGCTCACAATGCTCAAGTTTATGACTTGTTACCATCATTGATTATTATCTGGTGGAACTCAGCAGTGAAGAAAACAGTTATGATTCCTGTCTCTACTTCTCACCCTGTGATTCTCAGTGAGTTGTTAAAATGTTTCCACTCATTGGTTCTCAGTTTGCAGCCGCTCCCATCTCTCTCTGGAATGTATATTTCTACCGTCGTTCTTCTGCTGGCTCTTTTATGTGTTTACATTCGAATGATTTGTCTCAGAAAACAACATAATGCATGCTGAACATTGACTTTATGAGAAAACGTGAGGTCAGCTCAGCTCAGCTGAGAGCAGGCAGGAGACATACATAGCTTTGTTTTACATTTTTATTATAATTTTCTCTATTTATTCATTCATGTGTGTTCTCTGTGTTCCAATGGTATCCGAATGAAGAGTTATTGTGATGGTGCTGATGGTGAGGGTGTGTTCAGGAATATAAACAGGCAGTTGATTTGATAGCACACAGTTCACAGTGTAATTGTTAAGACCTCTGCAGTTGTTGCACTGCTGCTCCCCAACCTGACTGAAGCTTGTAGTCTGACATTCCACTGTTCATCACAGTAGCATGGATGCCCTTTTCTAGAGGACTCAACCAATTAATTAGGACAAATTAAACTCTGTAGTTTTAATGAGGGATTTGTTTATTTCTTGGGTTCACAGTGAGAGACACAGAGACAGGGAGACAGCGAGGGGGAGACTGGTCGTCAGTGAGCTCTGATTTCATTGGATCCTTAATCTCATCACATCTCCCTTAATGAATCTCACAGTCCCAAAGCACTAATGAGATGTTTGGAAGGCTGTGTTGGGGTGTTTAGATGTGGTAGCCCCCCCCCCCCCCCACCCAGCTATTAGAAAGATATTGAGACCTTGTGTTTTGTTTTTGATGTTTCAGTGACACACATGTGGCTTCATGACAGCTTACAGGCATTAAAGTGGTGAATGTTTGAGTAGAGATGTCAAAAAAGATGCAGAGACTCTATTTTCTTGTCATTAGTGCTTCATTGAACATAAGATGATCATTCCCTTCATGGTCAGCAGCAACAAGGCTGGTCTTTTCATGAAGGTTTATTTAGGTAGTATGTTTTTGTATCCAGTGGGCTATGATGGAGTGCCTCCAAGCTCTTACTCTGTTACAGTACACTTTATAAGAGGACAAGTAGTCTTTGAAACCAGTTCTAGTCGCCACTCTGCTTTGAAACTCAGATCCCAGTTATTGAAGCCATGTGTGTAGTTGAACAATTGAAGTTAGTGGGCAGACAATCAAGCTTTCTTTCAACTATTATTGTCAAATATTTAATATCTCATGCTCATTTGCTATATTATGCCACAATGTAGCGTTTGTATCTGAGGGTATTCCAGTTGCCTCCAGTGAGTTGATCTTTCATTTATTTTGTCTTACTTTTAGCACTGGAAGGTGCAATAAGATGATTTCCTATTTCTCTGTGATATACTATTTCTTTTCTTGTGACTGTGTAGAGAGGTGTGAAGTCACTAGAAGCTGCACTTTGTGTTTTACTGTTGTGGACAGTTGTTGTATAATACTCATGTGTTACATATCGGCCTCATTTAGAAACAAATCATGTTGAGTTAATGCTGATCATTGTTTCATAACATGAAACAAATGTTAGAGATTCACCATCATGATGTTTCATCAGCCACACACTCGCACACATTAAATCATTTCATTACAGAGGTTATTAATTGTGTCTGATGACACCAGGAGATTGGGGCCAATCACTTGATAATCATCTAATCAACAGACTTAAAAGGCCGGTCATCCAATCACAAGCTGTGGTATGACTCTGTTATAAAAAATTCCCTCGTGGGATGTGTATTGAATAACACGTGGGTGTTTCATAAAGTGGGAGGGATCCAGCTCAGATACAGAGGGATTTATTATAATACTGCACCAATAATGCATCAGTGGAATCGCTAACATCAGCTTACATATTGAACTACACTTTCAAATTATTTTTCCTTTTGAGGTCTTCAATGTACAACTGACTGGGAGGAGTTGTTGAAGTAGATGAAAGATACTTCATCTCCCAGCTTACCTGGGAGAACTTAAGGATCCCAAGGAGGAGCTGGAGTATCCAGATAAGTGGTTAGATAAGGATTGGATGTATCCTAGATCAGATTGAAACCCTTCTGGACATCCCATTCTGTGTCCTCAGTAGCCAGGAGCTGTTTCCTGTGCAGTGTACCCTGACAGTCCTGCTGTCCTCGACTGACTGGAGAATAACTGAGAGGCCTCAGTGTATTTGTGCTTCATTGTTCTATAATTGCTAACAAGGTGCAGTGAATCACTACCAGCTCTGGACACCTTTCCTTGGATACATGCAGGGTCACCCACAAGCAGCAGCAGCATCACTGTCAATAGATAAGTATTTACCTGGTAATGGATTTTAAACAGTTCTTATACAGTGTAAAATATATAAATATTCATTTTTATAATCAAGGGGCAATTGTGAACCTCTTTCTCCTGTTTCTGAAGCACCTTAAATAAATATAGACGATGATATGTTACATATGGAAAAGCACACAGAGATGTTATATCACGGTGTGTCTCTAACTGTTGCTTACTCTCTACAAATAATTACCAGAACGGCAGTCTAATCTTTCATGTTTACTTTTACCTTTTAACACAAAACACACTGAATGCAGCAGAATGGCTGTGAGAAATGAGACAGGGAATTTCAGGAGGAATGGATGAAGTAATAAAGCGTTCTGCACCACCGTCTTTGTCACGGCTTACTTCACTGTTGGCCTGAGGAAAAGTTCAGGCAGACATGTCACCTTTGTGCCACTAGGGTCGCCTTCTTTTTACCTGACAGCAATGAGCCTAACCTGGAGGGTGTGACATGCAGGAGGTTCATATTGTTTTGGCACCCCAACCAACCAGTAGTAACCTTTACCCTCACATCATCAGTTACTCTCCAACAAACAGCATTTAAGAGTTCATATCAAGTTTTCTGAGGCCATAGCTTGTGATTTATATCTAATAAGGTGTTTTTGTCACCATGTTTGTATGTACATGGGCAGGATGACCAGGGCTATTAACCCAGTTATACTGACTTTGAACTATTGCACCAACTAGCAGATGAGGATAAAGAATGAATGTTGGTCAATGGAAGATAAAGTGAGAAGTGTGTTTGTGTGGAGGGGAGGAGTGTTTGTAGTGTGTTTAAAAGGTTAACAGCTGACCTTTGATCAGTCTTTAATATTGATAGAACAACACAGAGCACTGACTAGACTCTGGGAGTGTCAGCTGACATTAACTGAAACCAAATGGTATTCCCTCTGTGATCTGAGACATAAATGTCCAAGATTACATAATCAACTAGAGAATAAAGTTCACAACAAAGGGCTTGATGCAACACACTGAATGCTGACTGACAGCACTACTACATGTGAGTCAAAAATAGCTGGTATCCAGTCCAGTTAATCGTTTGGCAGAAAAGATATGAAAAGCAAAAACATTGCATCATGCATTAACGACGTATGTTAATTGTTAAGACCGTAGAAATCGGTTCACAATATTGTGAGGAAATACGAAGAAAGAGTGAAGAATAAGCAAAAGATAAGAGGATGCAGAGAACTACAGGAAGACAGAACGAGAGAAGATGAAGTGAAAGTGATGAAGAGAAGGAACAACTTCTGGTTCCATTGATTCACTGTCTCCTGTCTTTTTTTGTAATTGGATATCAGCATTAATGAAGCTCTTTAGACTGTAAATAGCTCAACCCAAAAAGGAGTCCTTGTAATAGAAAGACAGTGATCGATCAGCAGCTCAGTTGGACGTAATCAGGAAATCACTTTCAGTGCAAACTCAGCATCAGGTCTGCTGGAAACAGAAGGGACCGACTTGCCAGCTACCGGAGTTAAAGCCTCTCTATTCTAGTTTGAAGCCTGACACACTGGAGCTGTCAGTCCACTATGTGACAACGTGGCTCTCTTAAATCTGCTGATTTCAGATCAGGCAGAGAACAGTGTATAGAGGGAGCATGCAGCAGTAAAATGAGTGTGAACAAGCCCCATCCACCCTCAGTCATCATGGTCTTCATCTGCTCAGTAAACTCAGTGAAAGATCAACTGCTGCTGAAAGGCACACATTGACATGTGAGTCTAGGAGCTGACTGCCAGGTGGACACGGAGAGCTTCATGCTGTGGAGGCCGACATCTTTGAGAACAACAGCTGGTTCAATGTTAACAATGGTTCAACCGAGACAATCTGTTCCCCTAATGTTTAACAGCAGAAGAGTGCACACCCTCCTCTCATCTGAAGGAAAGCTTAAGTATGTGTGATGGTTGTTTACATTGTTGAAGATGTCGTGTTAATTATTGTTCTGTAAGCTGTATAATGAGCACCAGTGAACGGATTCACATGCAGATATTTTCTGATGACACAGTGATTGTGATCTACGTAATGTAGAGGTGAGGATGAGTGAGGTTTTTGTAAAAGTGTTTTTGATTTCCAAGTAAAACCCCTCAGTTTTGCCTCAATAAGACTGGATTGGCCTCCGATCAATCTTTGTAATGTTCCAGCACTGTTCATATTGGAAGAGAGTGTCTCATCATCCAACATTTGCATGTTTTACCTTGACTGAGCTCAAGTGGCTTTCATGTTGATAATTCACCCTGCTACTTATGTTCAGAGTATTGCTGTAATCACACAGGTACAGTCACTCACTGTTCCACCTACTCTGTCATCCTCTAACAAGGCCAGCTGAGAGGCTTCATGGAAGTACACTCAGTGGAGGAAATAACCTGCAGGAAGAACCTGCATTCATTTTTCTAGTGAATTGATAAAAGATAAACAAAGGAGTCATCCATTACTCTGCCTTTAAATCAGACTGAGTTGATCTGCAGGAGATGTAATGGAGCTTTAATGAGGTTTATGAAAAGAACACAACATCCATCAGTCACTTTTACATGTTTACTGAATGCTGTGGTGAGAGGTTGAGATATTGGGCAGATCATGTTTTAATTACTTTATGTTACTGGATAAAGCTACATATTAACCATGTGTTACCTTTTATTACAACCCCCATTAATCTTTGTTTGCTCCCATATTTGGACTTCCAGGTTCCCCCTCTTCATTTAAGTCCACTGTGTAATGCAGCCAGGCAGCCATCTGTTCAGTTACCCAGCTGGATTCAAACCTGTGACCCTGTGATATGTTTCTGGCTGTTGCATATTTCATAGGTCAGACTCTGGCTGGCTGGAAGTCAACACACACAGTCCAACAGTGAAGTAAAGCACCATCAGTGATAACAGTGTCCTTGTCTTCCTCTCCTGGCTGCAGCTTTAAACAGCTGAAGTGTTGTAAAGGCTGAGCTCCAGTGACTCTAACTTATTTTAGCTGTCAAGGATTCAGCCTCACAGAAACACGTGAAGAAAAGACTTCAAGAGTCTTCCATCATACAGATGACCCTGTTTTATACTAGAACCTCCTCTATCAGGTTGTTTAGCATGTGGTAGAAAAGAGGAAATAGAAATGTCCGCGTACCCTCTTATGGTGGTCGTGGTGAAACTGACCAACCTTACACTGTGCTGAGTTATCAGTCACTGAATACTTCTGCTGCCATGTTCCTCACAGACTCCTCTGAACACATCAGTGATGCTGCTTATCATCAGTGACAAGTTTTCAGCCACAGAGGGCAGCAGCTACTTACTTACTTCCAGCAAGTTACTCTTTAAATCCTCTCTGGTTTATAACAGCAGCTCTCATTCCCACAAACATTAACACTTGTTTACTGTGCTGCTTTTTTGTTTGTTTATTTTATTAATATTTCATTCTGTCTCTAAATGAGGTGAATATCAAACAGGAGATGTACATTTCCCTGACAAACTCAAATCAGGACAATTAAAATTCACACACAAATTAATATCAAAGAGGGGAAACAAAGCATCTACCACCTGACCTGGAGCTTGAGTTTCTCTAGCTTTGTCAGACTTGGTCAGACTTGTGAATTTTTATTTGTTTGTTATTGTATGTCGGTCAAGTTCAGATTCAAGGTTCTAGTAATACTGCTCTTTTTGATAATTTTGCATTTAAGGGTTTCATAAAAAAGTGAAACGTGTGATAAATGTCACATTTCCCTTTATTTGCTGTAGACATTTGATGCACTTCTGATTTGGACAGATTTAAGAAGTGTTGGGAGTCAGTTCATCTCCAGCTGAACCTGCTGCCTCTGTGTTTCTGTGTGAAAAGGAAGAAAACAAATCCACATGAGATCCACAAGTCCCACAGAGTCTTTATTACAAGGCTGGAAAGGAAAACTTTGTCAGAGCACAATGAACATAAATAATTTACCAAAAGAAAAAAACAATTCTTCAGTTTGGTATTTGAATTTAAAGCAGAGGCTATTTCCTGAATCCTGCTCTGTATGCACACTCAGTCATTTTCTAGAAATGCCACTGGCTCCATGGACTTGACTTTTATGAGTTCCCTAAATAACAGAGAAAAATATTGTCTGCATTTTACAAATCTTCTTCCTCTCTGGATATAAACTAATCTCCACATGACACAAGCTGGCATTGTGTTCATTGTTGTGCTGCAGTTGTGCCTCCCACTGTGAGTTCAGCTGGAAATCAATTCAGGAGAGTTTGACTTTGATGTTTAACTGCAGACATCAATACTCAGACGTGGAACAGAATCTTTGTGTTGAGTTACATTTTATATTATATATATATATATTATATAGAACAAATGAAGTGCCAGAGGCCCGGTAGCCTTGACTCTCTGTGTCTTTGTCTTGTTAAAGAGAGTGTCTGCTATTGGTCAGCTCACTGTGCTCCACATAAACATGCAGTAGGAAGGACCAATACATATGTGTGTGCTTTAGGAGAGTGATGTGTTCACTCTTTAGTCTGTTTCCAGGTGGATGGCAGTCAACTCTCTCTCTGAAGCCAGTGGGTTCAGAGCTTTATTCAGCCTGTTTGTTGGTGTCACAGTGTGTGTGTGGAGGTGTTCAGCAGGCTGAGGAGGACAAAACACAGTCCAGTACACAAGGAAATAATCAGCTTTATTTAAGCAGATACAGATCCTTTAAAATATGCCCAGATTAGACCTGAATGTTTTTTTCGTCATATTCACTGTTGTGCATGTGAGCCTTTTCTGAGCGTCAACTCTCATTAACCAATTCATTTTCCCAACTGTAATGAACACACACTTTCAGGAGTAAAACTATTGTTGAAACCCTTTTTATCATTACCCATAAAGCAACAATAACTCTTGATATTTTCTCTAATTTCCTTTGTGAAGCAGTTTTTTTTCCAGCAGCTGCTCACTAATCTGATATTAATTAGCTGTTAATTATCTTTAGAACAGACTGACAGAACCTTTAAAAGACATCAGGCAGTTGGGCCTCGAGGTGCATTTAGTTTTTCATTCCTTGAGCACATGAAAATGACAATGTTGATGCATTTACAACAAATATTGAAGACACTGTGGACAAGTGTCCATCATAAACATAGGGGGCAGTTTTGAGACAGAGCAGACATGTAGCATTCAGTCATCATTATAAATCTGTTTTTGCCTGTTGTGCATACACACACACACACACAGACAGTCAGACAGACAGACAGACAGACAGACAGACATGTTTTTTTTTCTGATGATAGGTGCCCATGTTTTTTGCAGATGTTGTGGAGGCTGTATTAAAGACAACAGAACGGTGATGATGAGCACAAACAAGCAGCAAGAAGGAGGTTAGATATATCCTGTCACATACATCACAGAGATCACTCCTGTTTCTTTGGAGGATTAGAGGATGAATATATTTGAGAGACAACAAAGGACATTTACAGGAAGTGAGATAAAGCCTTAAATCCTCCTCTGGAAACGAGCAGACATCAATACAAACACAAACAGCTTCACATACTTGTTGTATGCCAGAGGTTGTGGATAATTGAAATGCTCTGCTGGTAGCTGAAGCCCATGAAAAAGATGAACAACCTCTTTAGTTAATCTGCTTCTTCCAGTCAGCCTCTGTGTGAAAGCCTCCACAGTGGCTTCATTCAGCTCAGGCTGAGCTGTGTTCAATAGGCCTTACCTCCAGCCTCGCTGAGAGGGACCTGGTATTTACAGAGAGAAAGAAGTCCTGCACATTGATTCTGCTGCTTTGTGACCGAGTCTGAGGACAGAAGAGCAAGAGAAATAGAAGTCGTCATTCTCTCTCTCTCTCTCTCTCTCTCTGAAATGGAGGAAAGACAAAGAAGGATGAATATTTCAAAATAACTGTGATTGAATTTTCAGCTCAGTCTTGATCATCAGTCAGCCGATGTGTGTTTGTCCCATTAACTGCTAACATTTTGTTGGTCTTTCATTCTAATAATATTAAGATAAAGATTAAGTTAACCTCAGTAACAAAGTAATTGTGAAAAATCAAAGACCTTTAAATGAGCCGAACACAATGCTTCATATTTAGCAGAGACAGTTTTACATTAAGTGTTAATTAATACGACACATGAAGAATCCCCTCCTGCTTGCATTGTACTCACCATTATGCAGATCCAGTAAGAGGACTATTTGCTTTTAGGTCTTACTGACTCATCCTACTGAGTTCACCCAATCAGGATTTTTACAACAATAGCTGAATAATTGTGAATGGTAGCTGGGAGCCCCACTCACAGACGGGTTGGTCCATAACAAGCAGCAGAGATCCAAAGATCCTCCAGCATGGACAGGGTGTCCACTCTGTGACTGAACCGGTGGCGTCTGCACATGTAGAGGGACCTGTCCTAAAACTGACAAAGGAAGATGAGGTGATGCTGCTACTAGGGTCAATGTTGGAGGTGCAAAAAGAACAATAAATACGTAAGAACAATATATATATGGCCTCTGGGATGTTTGTGTTGTTGGTGGAAATAAGTGTGAGAAGCTTTTCTAGCAGCATAAAGAAAATGCCACACTTCAAGAGGAACATGAAGCTTTGTATTATTCCATCTCCAGTTCTATAAACTTTATGTTGAACTGTGACAGAATCTCTGCTCTGAAAACAGTCCCGTCCTGCTGAACATGAAATAGTGTTTTCTCCACTGTGAGAGGATCTGGTTCTTTATTCTGGTGCTTTGATACACAATGACAGCAGTGTTCACACATTTAGACTTGCTGGACAATATTTTGACAAAACCTTTCTTAGTTATCTACAGTATATGGAGGTCTGGCTCAGTTTACTTAGGTCAGGTGTATTAGAGAGAGATATTATAAGAGGAAGAGACAAATTATAAATATTGTCATGAGACATCAGTATATGAAAATCATATTCGGTATTTCAGGGAATCAAATATTCATGAATAAAACTGCTTAACACTCCTATTTAGGTGCAGATCTGCATCATATTAAAACACCTGCTACTGTACTGATGAGCAGACTTGAATGATTAATTTAAAAAATGAGATGGTTTGGTCACTAGTTTTTATGCAACAGCAACTATTCATGGTGTTTTGGTTTGTTTCAAAGAAGCATCTGTTAGCTACTCAACACATCTGGAGGAACATCTGGAGTGAGTCTAGTTCTGAATTAAAGTTGTGGACATGAACCTGATTCAGACATTTCAAACCACATCAGTCTGTTTGAGGGGTTCACAGCATATTCTGCTCCTATATAATACATTTGACTCTTTATGTATCAGCTGAATGTTTAAGATGCATTATCTTCTTTTCACTTAGAAATACTCCAGGCTCTCACACATGTACTCAAATGTAAATGAAGGGTAAGTCATGAGTTGTTTCCAGACATCTTGTCTTCATGGCTTTGCCTATGATTGTTATCAGTTGAGTGTTTGTGAATGAAAAGTGGAGGACAAGGACAAGAGGAGAACAAGTCTACACAGTTAGTGAAAGGGATTTGAGAGAGGAATACAAGTGTTGATGAGTTGAAGTGTTTGGAGATCTATGGATATACTGAATATTCATCATGTACTTTTATGTTTCCTTTAGGACATATTTTACCGTTACAGACAGATGGATTATCAGAAGGATCAATCCTGGTGTTTTATTTGGGTTGGTCTTTTTTACGGGGGCTCTTTCTCCTTTACAGCTGCTCCCTTCCTGATAAATGTTTGCATTCAGCTGAAATGAAAAGAATAAATTCAATTCAATTCATTTTGTAGAGCACAAAATTACAAATTACAAATTTGCCTCAGAGGGCTAGGATCAGTGTGTGCTTCAAGTTTCACTGAAAGAGGAAGTGACAAACAGTTTTCTGTCTTTCCTCTGTCTCAGCATGTGTCAGCTCTCGACAATGAATGGTTTATCTGCTGCACTCTGGGAAATTGGTTTCCTCCATCTACAGGTGTTCTGTGTCTGTGACTAGCAGTCGGCTCTGTGCCCATCTTTTCATTTACCTCCACATTTAATGAGACATTTAGAAACAACCAGTGAATATGCAGAGGGAAGAGAGAGAAAGACACAGAGAGAAACTGAAAGAGTAGACCTGAACTTTTGTCTGCCTGAAGGTAAAAGCGTCGTTCTATGATTCATGTTCATAACGTGTTACATTTCTGTAACAAATCCTCACCTCAGCCACAGAGAATTTACATTTAAATAGGAATACAGTGCTGTGAAGATAAACTGTGTGAGGCTGGGGATAATGTATTAGAGTAAGTCTGTCATCATGTTTGCCTTACTTATGAATCAATGAAAGCTTAGCTCAGTCACTGGCCTATACCATTGTTATCATAAACAAGACAATATCCACTGGTCTCCTGTATTAATATTATGGATGCAGTTGTTGACTTTCCAGAAGTTTCTGTCCCATCAGCAGATATTGGGTATTGTCATCCTTTGGGCTCTTTGCAAGCAGTTCTTGTCACCAATGTCACTGATGCTCAGTAGACAGAAGGTACCAGTGATGTTCTGGGAGGTTTTTATCATCCGCTGTAGAGCCCTCCTGTCCTGAGCCGTGCACATGTCATGCCCGTTTCTAATGATTCCAGTAAGGATGCTTCATATTGCTCTTTTGTAAAAGTTAACAAGAACTTGGCACGGTCATTTTTCCTTCTTCAGTTCCCTAAAGAAATACAGCCGTTTTTGTTTTTTTTACCAGGATGGAGATTTCTGATGACCATGTCAGTTTTTTTTTTATACTTATTCCAAAGAAACTGTTCACTTGCTCCACCTCAGCTGCATTGATATAGACACGGTGTGTTTGTGAGCTTGTCTGACTGAAGGGACTCAAAGACTGCAGAACTTGCAAATAAACAAGACTTATCTCACACACACACACACACACACACACACACACACACACACACACTTTCACACTTTGCATTATGTATCTAAACCCTTTGTCCATATACTGAAGTATGAGGCAACATTAATCTTTAGTCAATAACAACACCGAATTAAAGGCAGTGAAGAAGAAGACTGCTGGCAAACAAACATGGATGTAAACAATGTGTGATTTTAAATGTTTTAAATATCAAGTGTTTTATGAGATGGTAATTCATAAGTACTATAAATAAGTATGTATTGTAATTTGTAGTGTGCCCTTTGTTAAATGCTTCGTCTGCATTCAGATTTTCAGCCTCTGTCAGAAGAGTCTGATTCTCTGCACTGTTGTTGCCTTTGTTAAAATATCTCTTCTCGCACCGACAGACAATCTGATTCACATTCAAAGCATCTGAATTCATAATCTCATGAGACTATAGGAGGGTAAAGCTGTGTATTCAGCAGGGTGTCATCACAGCTCGCTGCAACATTATCTGCTGAGCTCAAGATGTATGGCTCTTTACTCCACACTGCACTCAGAGATGGAAAGCATCACTCTCTCCCTTCATCCTCAAGACCATTACATCACCACAGGAAGTACACGTGGAATATGTTTTTAAGTGGAAACACTTTCTCTGCTTATCGGAGAAAGCTCCAGTTTTAATTACACTTGTTTTATAATTGTGTAAGTATATATTGCAGATATTCTTTTTAACAAATCTTCAAACATTTTATTAGTAACCTGCTCTGAATACTTCTCTACCTGAAACACACACACACACACACACACACACACACACACACACACACACACACACAATCTGTGAATCTAATAACCATTTGTGGTTCTAAAACTGAGAGCTTAATGATCAGTGACATCTATTTCACATGTTGGTGGGGCAAAAACTTCAAATTGAGATTTGAACTTTTTGTTTATTTTTTGTTTATCGAAAAATAATGAAAGATTATTATTATTATTATTTGTGTTGAGTGAAATAGATTGAATATGGAGTGAGATTTGTTTAATATGGAGCCACCAATAGAGGTCATTACAAATAATAGCTGTTTATGAAAGGGCTGCTTGCGTCAATATAATTTTTGATTATTTTCAAATTTTAAGAAGACTGAATTACCTTGAATAATGTTCATACTTGATAGCAGCGAAGCTGTAGCCTTTCATAGTCACAGTCTGAATACGTGATGTCATGCATTTATAATGCTTTCTGCAGGTATGTCTTCTTCTACTTATACTACCAATCATAATACCATATACTTCCATAATTAACCTGTGTCAGAGTAACAGGCTCTGTGTGTCTCTATCTCAGCTAAAGTAATGAACTCCCCAGTGAGAATGTTTCTCCAGCTCTGTAATGGTTTCATGAGTCTCTCGTTTTGAAAGTCACTGCCCTCCAGAATGACCTTTGACCTTACTTTAACCCACTGGAGGAGTTAAAGCATCTTCAACAAACAGCTGAGCTCCAGATGTCGTATTTCTCCTGAACAGTCCAGCCTCACTTCATTTGCTCTGAGCTCCTCAGGCTGCTGAGCTGTAGGACTGTTCAGACTAACTGCTCCAGACGGCTCTACTACGGCTCTGATTTGTCTGCTAAATAAAGCAGTTTGACAGTTGATTTAAACACCCTGTTCAGTTCAGCAGCTCTGAGGAGAGGAGGCGAGAGGAGACATAGTCCCTGTGTTAAAGTAACTACGAGGTTCTCCTCTTTGTCTCCATGTCTTCTTTGAGCCAGTGGAGAGGTTTCTGTATGAAGATACTGAATGGTATTTGTAATGTCTATTCAGATAATAACACAAAGTTGTTAACAAATTAATGTATAATATCAGTAAAATAGATGCATCGTGAAGCAATACAACTTAAACAACTGCAAACATATACTTGACGTTTATTTCTTGCCTCTCAGGTCAGAGAGATTGTGAGTAATGCTTGGTGTTTATCCCTTGAATCACACTGTAGTACTCTACACTGAGTTAAACTTTAATTAGACTCATAGTGAGAACATAAACAACACCCACTCTCTCTCTCTCTCTCACAAACAAACGCGCTACATAATGTGCTCGGTGCTGAGCCACAGATGTGGACAGGCTCTGCTGTTGTGATGATAAGGCTCATGCTGGCTGTGTCGTGTGTTTGGCCTCAGTGTCAGTAGAAGCTTCAGGAGTGGATGTGACGCACTGAGAGGTTAAGAGAGAAGCAGCAGGCAGGAGGAGAGTTAACAAGCATAGCATCAGCTGCTAAGAGACCACTCCCACTCACTGGATGTACACTGTAGTTTCACATGGCATTCTCCTCCCCTTCCACTATCTCTGCTATCTATTTAACAAGGGCACTGTAAGTGCATATTGTGCTTAGCTTCACCCAGGAGTTTGTGGTTGTTTTAAATATATAATAGCTTTTCTTCCCCTCTATACCAGAATCATAGTGTGTGAAGCCAGCGCTGACACAGCACTGTGGAGGTAGGTCTGGCTCTGTGAGACTAGCGCAGTGTCAACTCACCTGTGGCTCACTCTCTTCTGGCTCACAGTTGCTTCTCTGGGCCACTGGATGACAGCTGTTTAGTCACAGCTGTCTCACAGAGAAGGTGATGACAGGGCTTGCTCTTCTCTGAGCTGCCTGGTGGGGGAGCGCCGGCCGTGGTGCTGGGGCTTTGTGAGCTGAGCAGCAGGATTCTGTAGACCAGAGGAGAAAGGACTCGTGTGTTACAAATCCATCCTCCACACTAATTCTAAGCAGGTTCAGAATATGTAGTGTGTTCATGCTGGAAGAGAAACCAAATGAAGTATAATCAAACCACATTATGTTTACTGCTGTGAACATGATCAATATTTGAATATGCTGTTAATGGATACTATTCTCCTCAATAGGAAACAATTATTGATTTATTTGTGTTTTATCTGACCATAGAGGGATACAAAGCGCATCACAGTTTGAAGCTTAGGAGCTCTGACCAAGCATTACTTTTTGAAGAGTTGGTCATGATAATATCCTGTCCAGCGTAAGATTACACACAACTCAACCTGATATTTTCATCATAGGTGCAGACGTTTGGACGAAACACACAACAGACTGCAAATAAAGCCTTATTTCCTCATAGACTTTCACTTGAACCTCAAAACCAACACATTTTAGTTGTCGGTCTTTATTCCCTCACAATGCTCAGAAACACAAATAGGAACACGTTCAGCTAAACTGCTGTATAATCTGTCTGTATGAACACATTCATCTGTGAATCAGTACATCAGACATTTTCATACATAAGTGTAGGTTCCTGACTGAGTACAGCTGTTCCCTCTTCAACCTTCAGGCTTTAATTCCAGCAAATAGACTGATTCAGTGGCTCCGCTCTGAATAATTACATGTTGCATTTGTGTTTGCAGACAAACATCAAGGGAAAAGGGTAAAAAGATAGAACAGCAGCTATTCTGGGTGTGTTTGGGTGATAGAAATTATCTGCACAAAGGACAGTCCTTGAAACGTTGAAATTTCCTTTACAGTTTATTTTCCCTCAATTTTTCTCTCAAATCAAAGGATCTAAGATGTTTAAAGGTTTGCGTACTCACATCCCAAAAGACTAACAGCATCAGCATTTTAAAGTCCAGAGCCGGATACAACAGCAACACTTCCCTTTTCAGATACTCATCAGGTTCACCAGAGTGTTGGTCACAGAAACGCTGCTCTCTCTCCAACCTTCTGAGAGCAGCTGAATCGACCTTCCTTATCGCGCAGAGCAGCAAAGAGAAAAGGTAGGAGGAAGAAAGGAAGTGAAGGAATGGAGGAACATCAACAAAAAGCAGTGACATTTTAAATTGATTTGAACAGTTTTGGTTGAACAAAAGCTTCTGAGGAGAAAAAGCCTCACATGCACAAATATGGTGGTGTAAATACAGAAAACAGGGAGAAGACAGGATGGGTAAGAGGGAGGAAGACCAAGTTAGATAAAAGTTACAGAGAAAGGGAGGGAAAACAAAAGACAATAGAAAAATTAGGCAGAAAAAAAATAAATGAAGAGATGTTGAGAGATAAATACTCATAAATGTTGTTTCATGCACGTCAGGACAGGAAATAGACATTCTCATTTTTATTCTGTCACCACGATCCATCTGTCACCTCCTGCAGCAAAACCAATTATTCACAGGAACTGTTCAAAATTCAGGTGCAGGTGCTTTTTCTTCTCATATAATGTAAAATAATGTTCTGACAGATTATAACCTGCTTCAGTACCAGTTTCCCAGTCAGGTTAGTGATTAATAGTTAGCCTAGAAACCCACCCTCTCAGTGTTTAAATGATAATGAGATAGATGTGTATTTGTATGTGTGAGATAATATAATCATGTTTAATTTGATTAATGCTAATATACCTTCAATTTCTAAGCCTGCTGGATATTACAATAATACTAACTCTTCTCAATAAAAGCCAAGTAGCCCACAGTCATCTTCTCTCCAGCATTATTTTTGGAATAAATGCCTTCTCTATTAATGCATTAGTGTTGTATTAAGTGCAGTCCGTCTTATGGAAACTCTTGATTCAGGTTGTGTTTCATCTCTCTAATGCTGCCACCTCAGGGCTCTGTAGGATTACATGTATTTAGAGCAGCTCAATGAGCATTTACACTTCAATTCCACCAGAGACAACAAGGCCTCTGGACTTCATCACATATTCAATATTTAGACATTGACTGGAATAATCTCTGCAAATTCATATAGTAGCATAGTCGTAGTGGTTTCAACATAAGCTACAGTACGGATGTTCATGAGAGTAGAGGAGGAATATGACTATCAGCTAAGTTTACTGTGTGTGTGTGTGTGTGTGTGTGTGTGTGTGTGTGTGTGTGTGTGTGTGATCAGTAGTAATAAACCTAGATAATGAATAAACCTGCAGGTCTGGTAGTAATTAGCATAATGATTAGACTGACTTTTAATAAGTTGATTCTCTCCAGCTGTTTGATAGAAGGGGATCAATTATAGACTCATTCATTTGTTCACATACCATAAATGTTAGCTCGGAAACTTTATAATGAGTTTAATATCCAACAGCATTGTAGGTCATTTATAAAAACATCTTCTTCTATTGTTTTAACTGAAGCAGAGTTAGTATGCTCTCAGAACTATCAGCTTCTATGAGACTTTAGAAAGACGCCAAGGCTTTGCTTCCTGTTTCTAAAGCACTAAATGCTCTCGCTCCACAACACCTCTCAGACCTGCTCAGTGCTTATGAGCCAAACAGGTCTCTCAGGTCATCTCACACAGGTCTGTTTCAAGGATTAAAGAGAAGTCTGAAGCTTCTTTACCTCTTCTACCCGACAGCCCCCTCATGAGGGCGCTTCGGGGTACACTGGTTAAGAAATTTAGGGGAACCCCTGGGAGAAAAAAGAAAAAAGAAAAAGAAAATAATGATGTTTCATATCAGATTAACAAGCAAAACCTGGGCTTCAAGCTCATGTAAACATTTTGTACATGCTCCAAACACAACTGATCAAGACCAACGAAATGCATAACCAAATATTCAAATTCATATCTCGCCAGCCACTGTACTTACTCGGCATATGTCTCCCTTGCTCGAGTTAGCTTTATGCTGCATAGGCTTGCGACCACGCAAAAGAACGCCAATAACCCAGGGATTCCGCACATAGCACTCTAATCCCTATAGACCACAGCCTCAGCGATCTGTGAGCCAACTAACACCAGCCTCAGACGATTATGAAACCAGCAAAATATGATAAACAGCTCTGTACCTGATTATGAAACGCTAAGAAGGACCTATTTCCGTTTGTCCCGCAGTGAAAAAGGCTCGTGTGAAACCCCCAATGAGAAACAAAGGTTCCACTGGTCTTTGTGACTTAAAATGTACATATGGGGGAGGGGAATAACCTATTCTATTGCCCTATCCCATAAGCATCTGCTTTGCCTGACATACGTTGGCCGGATTACACCTATCTCTGCAGAAAAAGAAGATATCTCACTCGGCTCTGTAAACAGTTCACAGAAGAAATAAGAGACATTTTTACTTTCCAGAACTCTGATTTTGAGAACAAAAATATGCATTTCATAGAGATTTCAGAGCAAAAAACATTATTTTGGTTTGGCATTGTGTATGTTACTGCTGTATATGATGGCTTACAATAATTAGTGAAAAAAGAGGTGAAATATATAGTTTTGGTAAAATAAATAAAAATAAATATTATTCAATAAATCCTAATTTTCAGAGGATTGTTCTAACCTGTCTGTACTAAAAACTATTTCATGGTTTTCTGCTTCACTTTATTCAAAGTCAACTTGTGCAGAGAGAGTGTTCACATATTGTGATATGATATGACATAGTTTTAAACATGCTACTGCGTTATTCTAAAGTGATGATCATCCTGAAAGTGCTTCTTTTTTTTTTAGGCGAAACTGAAATATTTTAATTTTTTCTATGCTTTTATCGTGCAGAGGCCTCAAAAATAGGTTAGGGTAGAAAAGGTTTGTGTCATGCTCCAGTTTCAGGAACAGCTTCAGATGACTCAGATAACCACCTCATGTAATAGAAAGCTTAAAATGCTGCTTTGTTGCTTTCTTTTGACCTGCTTTGTCTGTGATTTTTTTATGATGAATATTTAATGTAGAATAGGTTTATTCCTTGTTGTCTGCTGTTTTCATGCAAACCACTCTTTACTTTACTGTCTATGAAATGAGATATGAACTGAAACAACTTTGTCCTCATCCTCCTCTTCCTCCTCTTCTCTCTCTCAATCATGCGAGGGTGCTCTTGTCCAGACAGCAATGTTGAGCAGCATTATCATCACTAATGACTCCATAGCTGAGACGTGTAGACCACCACTAGACTTGTTCATACATTGAGACATTAATTCCACCTTCCTGCTGTGAGCTCCACAGTGCTGCTGGCCACCTGGCGGGCTTCACTGAATGCCAGCTCACTCCCTGTTGTGGGATTCAGTGCCAGTCTTTTATGTTGTTCAATGAACAGAGTGTATCCGATTAATGTTGATGAGGTTGTTGATATGTACCAGAAGTTTCATTCAGTCTCCCAGCTGCTTTTCTTTGCATCTCAGAATCCCCTAAAAAGGGAATAAATAAACCCATTGAAAAGAAACCTCACGTCACATAATTGAATGGTACAGGGAGCCACACAAACTCACTAAACTATCCAGGCAGTCATTTTCCTGTGTCTATACAACATTAATGTGCTTTTCACAACATCATTCAACCTTGTCTCATAGTGTCATAGCTAAGTTATGACAGCAGGAAAAGCACAGGTGTAACTATTTAGTTAACGATGGCTCAGTTCCACTGAGTGTCAGTGAGCACTACAGCAGGAGCTGACCCATCGTTAGTGATGTTATTAATTACACCTGTGCTTTTCCTGCTTTCATGGTAAAACTACTCAGTCAAACTTGGCATTGAAGCAGCTCTTGTCACAGAATGGATGCGTTTAACTCACGTAGGATGACAAAAGTCACATTATAGAATTACTGTAACACTCTAAAATTATAATCTAAAACAGATTGAGAGACAGACAGACGTATAGGTTTCTATGATGGTGGGTGTTTACAGAGAACAGGTACTGATGCAGTCTGGAGGGATTCAGTGAAGATGGAGAGGAAGTGCCATTGCACAGGTAGGATACCCATATGATACATTGCTAAGTATATTTGGATAAACATATTTAGGCTTATGAACTGTGGAGTGAACATTGTGTCTAAGAATATCATGTTCTGTATCTTTGGTTTTGAAATGTTGGCCTATATTGTAATACTCAATTATCAGTTTCGATTGAAAACAATTATGTTCACCAGTTTCCTCTCGATGAAGTAGCGTTAGCTATGTAAATATCACTGGAGCCAAACTATAACAGTTGTTGTTCATCCAGTTATCTATGTTAAGTAGATTAAAAAAAAATGTAAACTGTTGGAAGACGTTATAGTCAGCCTGTAGTCAATAAGAATTCTAGAAAAACAGAAATGACAGAAGACTTTGTTGAACTGGGTCCTGTAAAGTGTTGTTACAGCAGTGTTGCTGACAGGTGAGGCTTTGTGTTGTCATACTGCAGTAGCTACTGGATGGTCCTATTTTATACAGAAACCCTCGGGCTGGAACACTGGAGCAGGTTGGACTTTGGTTAGAGCTGCATGTGTTTGTTCAGTGCCAGTGGCAATATCACATATAGAAAGGTACTGTTCTCTTGAGCCCCTTTGTGAACAGAAAGTTTCAGGAACCAGAGGAACTAATCTCAGGAACTAAACTAGGCACCAAAAGTGTCTTTTCAACATTCACTTTGTTGTGTTTCCACCACAGAAACACAATGTGTACACATTAGAAACAATTTGTTGTTTGGATGTATTGTTGCGTGACTCTGTGTTTTGAATTTGATGTAATGAATTAATGAAAAGGAGACAGAGAACTCCAGAGCGCTGGTCTCCACAGTCGATGATCTGCTGTGTTTGATGGTTGTTTATTGTGTTCTAGAAAGTAACCGCCATGAAACAATCAGATAGGTTATGTTCGGTTTATTCTCTCACCACTGCTCCCTCTCTCTCTCATACATTCTCTAGCTTGCTTGACCACTAACGCTATCTCACTAATTCACATTTTCTTGAGTGACTTGAACTGCCATCTTTTTTACCTCTTCTGTCTATCTACCAATCTGCCTCTCAGTAATATTTAAGTACAACAGTGCTGGTCATCTCTAATGAGTGGTCATGCTGAGCTGGTGAGGATCCGTAGCTCTGAATGTGGTGATCGTCTGTAGCTTCCAGCTCTGGTAGCTGCCAGCAGAGCAGACCTGCTGGTCTGAGTGTGAACTGGGTCCTGTACGCTGCATAGTGACTTCCTGTACTGCTGGGAGCTCTGTGAAGTTACTCTGCCCTCCCACAGCACTGTGTGACCCAGCATGCAGGAGGACAGAGCTGCAGGGACTGGTCAGAGTGTAGGAGTGCAAAGACAACAGTGGACATCATTATGAGATCATTTCATGGTTTAGCTGACTGTTTGTGTGTTTACAGGTGTTGTGCTGGTGCAAAATGGATAAAATGAATTTTAAAAAAGTTCCTGATGTGATTGGATTGCCTCTGATACTTTACTATTTGCGCTTGAGTCGACTTCCATCACAGCAGAGTTCTTTAGAGTTGTGCAGAGGCTGAACTGGGCTGCATCTCTTGGTCAGAGCGAGGTGAAGAGGTCTTCTGGTGACTGTTTGTCTGCTGGCTGCTGGTAGAAATGACTGAAGTGTTGTTGTGTTCCTGTCGGTCCATAATATGTCCTCTCGCTCAGTTCCTCTCTCACTTGTTGAAGGTCACAACCAAAAAGTGAGCTTCATCACTCAATCTGTTGATTCAATAAGTTCAGAGGTTTGAAGAATCAAAGTGACTTGACTTTGGATTATTAATGAGAGAGAGAGAGAAACAGAGAGAGAATGACATAATGCCATGATGACATCACACTGGGATTCTAGAATATATGACTCATCAAAGGCATGGAGTTTCCCAGATGGAGGATTAGAACTCACTCCATAGCTCAGAGAGGTTTGAGGAATCAGACAAAAACTCAATGCTTTCTCAGATTGTTGACTCTCTTCTGCATCTGTTGTACAGTTCACAATATTTATTATGAAGTGTACTGTTAAAAGCTCCAGCTACAGTCAATAGATCTCTAACCTCCAACACTTTCCTATGAAGTCCAAGCAGATAGGAGACGGCAGTCATTGTGAAGGTCACCTCCACACAACGCGTGTGTGCGTTTACGTTTAAATTTAGCAGCTGTTATGATTTCATCCAGAGCAATTTTAGGAATTTCCATTTGTGTTATTGTGTTGTTTCTTTGGTCAATAATTAACTTTAATGCTTCACTTTAAACCAACACGGATGAGAACAACAAGTGCACCTGTGACCACTTTACACGTCTGTGTGATTCTCTGTTCGTGTTCATGACATCAAGACAGCAGGAATCTGTACTGTTTCCAGGTCAGCTACTGTGGTCGGAGCAGAGCTGTTTTCATCCTGTGTGTCTCACAGCTGTCTGATCCTATTAGACCACAACACGTCTGCTGGGCAGATCAACTCTGTAGTCCAGCAGATGGTGAGCTGATGACTGTTCATAATGGAGAAAATGAACATTAAATGAGCTGATAATAGAAATTAGATTGGCTTTTACTTGTATCAGGAGAGCCTCAAGGCTGTGTTGTGTGTGTGATCACACTGAAGTGCTTGAAGTTTAGACTGAATTAATTTTAATACATCAAAGCTGTTGTAGGTAAATGTTTCTTATGTTGGCCAGATACCCCCCAGTCCTCAGTTTAAATGAAGACCACGTCCTCACGTGACTGTGAAGTCAGTGATTGTCCTCTCTGTAAGCCAGAGGGATGATGTGTGTCCCCTCTGTCCCATCGTTGGTCCTCCTATATCTGTCCTGTCGTTGGTATGACCTCAGCTCTCTCTGTCTCTTTATCCAAACCTAAAGTGTCTGTTCGCCGTAAAGTATCCTTTAGCAGGTCTGAGATCAGTTCATCACAGTCTCTTTCAACAAAACAGTAACTTATGATAACTTCAGTCAATAGTTATACGAGCTAGCAACCACCAAATCTACTGACAGCAGAAGTGAGAGAACAGAGGAGGACAAAGGAGAGGGGAGGAGGAGACGCACTCTCAGTCAGGGTTTAGTCTCTAGTGACTGTCTGTGAACTGGATTCAGCTCAGACTAAACTGGTTTTGTTCTCACAAATCACTTGACAGTCAATGACAGTGTTTGAAGAAGGATGTGTGTGGAAGTACAGGGTAGAGTTTGAGTTGTTTGCTGTTTGGTTTGATTGTTCATTTGAGGGCAAAAGAGTTCAGAGGAACAGTGAATTAGATCAGCTGGATGGACTACATGACATCATAGACATATTAACACACTGCTGGGTTTACAACAGGAAGAACGACATGCTGAGGCAGAGACTTCATGGACATCAGAGATCAAATATACTTAAAATGTGAAGACGTTTTTTCATTCTGCCACACAAACTGTACATTTCCTCCAGCACATGTATGAAATGTGTTTTCTCAGTGCCTATTCATTTATATGACTTATGGTTGAAAGCTCATAAAGTGAAGTTGTATTAGTTATCGTAATAACTAACTCAAATAGTTTCAGATGAATTATTGAGCTGTCCAAAAAAAGTTATCCAAACTTGTAAAATGTCGTAAAATGAAGAATCACTTTCACAGGGTTTGTACAAACTACTAACCTCATGTATTAAAATTAATTATTATAAAAGAGCATATTTTGAACACTCAATACATCGAGGAGTCTGAACTAATCATGCTTAATAACTGATAGATTTGAAAATGTAATTTCTACATTGCTCTCTCTTCGTTCTTACTCACTGTCCTCACACGTCTAAAGAGGTTTTTTTTGTCAGATTTGTACAAAATGTTCTTTCTCTCAGTCCTCCCACTTTCTCTTCCTCTCTTTTTCACTTGCAGATACTTAGATTTTATGCGTAAACTATTCATCTTCTCTTCTCGAGAATTACTTTTCAGCATCTTTTCACCGACACAATTGACTCAGCTGGATTGGTTGGACTGCAGTAAACCCACCACCTTTGTCTCTTGATCCACATTTAATACCACTCTCACATGTTCAGACCTTTTATCTATTTGTAGTTCAGCTTCACTGTCCTGAATAGAAGATTATTAAGTCTGATTATGTCCTTGTCTCTCTCTGTTGTTTCCTTATTTGTTTCATTCTGAACCTGAATCACATTAAAAAGCAACAGATTTACATCATATCCACATATTACTGAGGATTATGATGTAACAGGATGTTTACATAGTTAATACAATGTAAAGGAGAAGGATAATCATTCATGATGGTCAAGTTATTGACAAGCAGAACGTCTTACAGGATGTCAATGAGACAGACAGGAAGGACCAGGGAAGATGACTCCACAGTACTCTGGTCCTGTGTGTTTCTCAGCTTCTACTGTGACTCAATGCTGATGGAATGATTGTTAGTTTTGAGAGTTTGAAACACAAATTATTCTTTTCTTTTTTGTTCTGCCAGTTGACACACTGTAATGTCATGTTTACCGACAGGCCACAAACTCAAATTCAAAATATCTCAACACTGGTTTAAACACTAGTCTCGTTGTAGTAAGTCCTGTGTTTGTTTGACCTCTTCACCTCCCCTCCACCCATAAGTGGGCTTTTTTGGTTTTCACTCTATGTCATCACACTCCGAGAGCATTTAGTTTGAGTGTCTAATAATGCAGGTGGGTTTACACTGTAGTCACTTGAAAGCCTGATGTGTGTCATACAGATGATGAAGGGTGCCTTGTGTCAGATGCTGAGGGGATGGACACACGTCAGTATTGATGCCCTGGGAATAAGAACAAGCTGATGCTACTGTAACTACAGATGTTTCTATTACTGGTGCTTGTAATAATGCCCTTTATATTTGTGTAAAAACTTCCTTCTGAGTGATGTAATGAAATACATTTCTCTCTCTGGAATAACGATCCAGGGACAGAGACCAACACACTTTAAACTGGAGCTGAACCAGAAAGTGATGTTCTGCTCTACAGACATTTGGCTCTCTGTCAGAGGCAAACTGTTATCAAACCAAAGTCTTTTGGGAAGCTTTCCCACGTTTGCATGCCAGCTGAGAGCTGCAGTGTTGCAGCAGAGAGCTCAAGTATAATGAGAGAAAAACAGTCATAAATCAACGCTCTCTGCAGAGTCACAGGTAATCAGCTGGGGGTCTGGTGTGACGGAAACCACTGGGATGGAGTCACTAGAAATAGACTGAGGAGTTCTTTATTCAGGACAGAGACCAACAACGGAGGAAACTGGAGCTCCACCAGTCATTAGCATCAGAGCACAAGTAGAACAGAATATCTGCAACTTTACTGTAAACGATCCACTTCTGGTGGTCACAGCTCAGAGTGGAGAGAGTGCTGTTTATTGTGGGGTCATATTTAGTGAGATCAATACAGATCTTGTCTGAGCTGTATCCTGATACCTGATGGATGGAACGTCAACTTTCAGTCCCATTTCATATTCCAGTAACTGGTGAGGGTCAGGCCTGCTGTGAAGGAACACTTTAAACAATGAAAAGGTCTCTGACTACTGGACTTCAGGACTTTGGTAGATAGTTTGACACAAAGAATGAATCAGCATAACTGTGGCACCCTTCTGATCTTTCCTACATTAAACTGACTCATTTACCTTTGTTCACACATGCTCAGTGTGGATATGTGTGAGAGCATTAAGCTCTGGTGAAGCTCCTCTCTGGCTGGTGAACAGAAGCAGCTGGTTTAGAGCATGTGTACCAAAGCAGAGATATCATTGGCCTCATTGTGGAGTTAGCTGTGACCAGGACAGCAGTGCAGGAGAACTGGGCAGTCCAGAATCAGGGACAAAAAGTGAACGGAGACAATAGTAGATCTAAATATAGTTTTTTAAAGCAAGCATTATAAGTAAATGGGGCGGATATGTATGGTAACACCGATAATAGCTTATTTGCTGTGCAATTTTAATTAATACTGCATAAATTAAATCGCTGCAAAAAAGTTAAAATGATGTATTATAGTGACAGTTGTTCATTAATGTAGTGAGAACAGCAGTTGTGTCTCCACAGTGAACAGAGCTCTGTGCTCTGCTGCTGCTCTGTCTCTGTCCATGGTGCTGAAAGTGAGGATGATCAACTCACTGGACTCTAGTTTGACGATGGAGTTTAAAGAGTAACTTAACACCTCCAGAACATCTTGTCTTTGCTGACCTCCAGTGGTTCAACCTGTCAGCATGCTGCTGTGATGTAAAGGTGGACTCCAGGACCTGGTGACATCACTGATGGGTGTGGTTACAGGTGCAACAGAGTGCACTTTTTACCCAGACAACCACACCTACCCGTGATGCTGGGCGTGATCAGACATGGAACAGGCTGGGAGAGAGGGCAGCGAAACATTGCTTTGAGTCTGTTAAGTTACTGTTTAAAGCAAACAACAGCACACACACATACACACACACTCCAAATATCAAAACAGTTTTGTTCATGGTCCGTTCATCAAGTCAATCCAGGGAAGAAGAATCAAAGCTGAGAGTCTCTGGTGGGAACAGAGTGATGCAGAGTCAAATGTCTAGATGTGAATCATCACAGATCACTTCAACTTTATTCTCACCTGTTCTGGTTTATTTATCTGCCTTTTGTTTGGTCTCTACCTCCATCATGTTCTGCCTCTCTCTTCTTCCTTCTCTTCCTCCTTCATCTCTGGGTTCTGATTATCTCTGTGTCTGATGTTCAGACACATGATCTTTTTCTCAATGCACTCACGTGTTTCCATATTTCCTACTCATATCTTTTCCTTAATATATGAGATCGCTTTGAGTTTGCTGGAGGACAGAAACACTGTGGGCTCAAAATTAATAATGAATCAAGAAACTTGGAGGTCAGGAGCTTTGAACTAAGTGTTCAGTATGATACGACATGAGTAGACTTCACTCTGTAAAATGAATCTGAATCTTTCTCACTAATGAGGGAATGTAATGAGGAGGATGTGTTTTCACCAACAGTGGTGAAGTCTCCACATGTCCGACATTATAGACCAAAATAAACCGGGACATCTGCCTTGTTTCTTGCATCATCTGACGTTAATGTGTTCTTCCAACCCTGGCAATATTTCAGTATACTGCAAATATATTGGCTGCACTAGCTAATGTCAAATAATTTCATTCACATAATTACTTATTACAGAAGCGAATGTGGGACGTTTTGCATATGTCCAGAATTTGATGCATGAAGCCATGATTAAAATAGATGCATGTTGTTTCTGCCTACCTTACAGTCAGTACCTAAATGAATTATGATGTGTTCATACTGTGTATATAATCCACACAGCGGCCTATGAGCTGATCTGTGAAGTGTGTTAATGGATGTGACTCAGACTGAAGATCGACATGATTCTGTTACTGACAAGAAACAAGACTTGACTTGTTCCTCTAAGAATCAACTGTCTCACTTCTTTGACAGCAAACTATATTTTTCATCACAGTATTTTGATGGGATTCATTCTAACCTTTGCTTTGTTTCTCTCTGTTATAATGAAAACATAATGAATCTCCTCTGAGCATAAAATACAAACGAGCAGTGTGACAGAAACAGGTTGGGGACGTAAACAAACCTCTAAACACAGTCCACCTGTGACATGAGGTCTCGTGGGAGGAAGCTAAACACAGATGGAAACTAACAGGAAACCAAACTGAGAACACAAAGGAACAATAATACAAATGTAGAATGTAGCTCAATCAATACTGTTCCCTCCGTGTGAGGGAAAATATCACAAACTAAGTTCAGCCCACTAAATCTAGTGACAACTGTGCAGCCATTTACTGAACAGAACAGTCAAACAATGCCATGTATCATTACTGCTGCTGCTAACTGCTGTTTATGATTGAAGCTGATGCTGTGATTGAAAGTGGAAACACACCCATATCTTATATTATTTAACATAGATACCATTAACAAGTGTTTAGCCATATGAGCAGGTTTGGTGTATTTTTAGCATCAATGTTTGGAGATGTATATTTCTACAGTAGAGATGTCTGCTTTGATATTAACACAATGTGATACTAAAGCTTTAATGTTGCCACGTTTGGAGATAAATCTCACCATCAGTTCTTTGAAGTTTATTACTATAAAAGGTGTGTCTTGTGTAGAAGCTCTCACTTCAGCTGGAGATAAATAGAATAACTAAAGCAACAGCTTCTGTGGCTCTGTGAGAACTAGGTGTAATAAATCTACTGTCAGGATTTCTTTGGGGAAAAATGCCACACTTGTATTCACACAGATAGCTGACTTTCTCCAGTGAGACAAACTAGACTCTCTTCACTCTGAACTCCAACAGATAGTGGGACATGTGGGACTAAGCAGCTCGTATAGATACACTAGAAGGAATATATATATATATATATATATATATATATATATGTGTGTATATATATATATATATATATATATATATACTGAGAAGACACGTTTTACATTTTAAATACATGTTCAAAGTAGTTTTCTCTTTAATTAAGTACTTGCCTGTCCACAGGAAAAGTCAGACAATAAATACACCATGTATTCTGTGTTTAAGATATATGTAGTGTCAATTAATATTGCAGATTTACTGTTTGATAAAAGAACTCATGAAACATGTCCTTATTTGTAATGTTTTTGATAGTCATGTGTTTTACATACCAGCCTGAGGAGAAATGTGTGAGCCATGTTGATCTCCATCCTACAGACATTAATATCCACTGTTGACACTCCATCTGAGTTTGAATGTTTAACAGTGAAAAGAGATAAAAAACATAGTGACACATTGTTGACTAACAAACACGTGACTTGCTTACTTCTTCTTAACTGGTTTCCCTGTCCAGCAGTCAACATGCTGAGAGGCAGAAGGAGTGAGAGCCTCGATGTGAAATATCATGGTTGTGTTGCTGAACGAAACATATCGCATTTGTTCGGATTAGTCCTGAACCACGAGACTCTGCTGTAGTAGAAACACACTGACCACACACAGATCTCTCTCTCTGTCTCTCTCTCTCTCTCTCTCTCTCTCTCTCTCTCTCTCTCTCTTTTTTCTCTCTCTCTCTCTTTTTTTTTTTTTTCTCTCTCTCTCTCTTTTCTCTCTCTCTCTCTCTCTCTCTCTCTCTCTCTCTCTCTGAGCGCGTCGGTAGGGGTCGCTACTGTCCGTGTGAAAGCAGTGACAGTCTCCAGCTCTTGTGTTCATCAGCAGTGTTCAGACTGGGATTTCTTCCTCCGCTCGGCTTTATTCGCAGCGCTTTCTCTCCTGTAAATTAACCGCTGGAGACGGAGCTTCGTCGGGAAGAGCGCGGAGCTTTAGCACCTGATTGAAGGACACCATGCTTTACTTCTGGATACACACCGTGTGGATCCCCGCCGTCGCGCTCCTCTTTGGATTTCAAGGCAAGGGATCATTGTTTTCTTTGTATGTCCGGAGGTTTTCCACTAGGAAACACCGGAGTTGAGGGGGAAATGAAAGCTACCGTGGATGTTTATTGTGCGTCTGTCCGTCTGCTGCTGACTCGAGTTCTGAAGGTATGTGAAGTGACTTCCCTTCCTGAGAACACCTGACATGCCGGAGAGACCTCCTCGCGGAGAAGCCTGTGCCTCTGTGCTGTTGACTGTTCCAGTAGAGCTCTGTTTGCTCTAAATAAAGTTGGTGGTCAGTGGAGCTGAGCTGAGCTGACAGCAGTCTCCATGTACAGTAGCAGTGTGTGACACAGAGAAGAGAGCAGCCTCAGAGGCTCATGGTCCAGCTGACAGCTTCAGTAGAGTCTCCTCTCAGCAGAGCAGGAGAGCAGAGCTCAGACATGTGCAGCTCCACTGTTGTGCTTATTTCAGCATGCTGGCCTCTCTGATGGAATGTGTGGGCTGTTCAGGGGCACAGGTGACAGGAACAAAGGCAGGAGCATGTGTGCATGTAAAATACATGCATTTATATTTCAATATTAGTTCAAAGCCTTCTGGAAACACCTTAATGTCTTCACACGTATCCTTTTCACTTTGACCCCTGATGTCTACATCGTAGATTGGATCAGTCAGTCTTGACCTATTGGATTCTCTTTGGCACTGCTCGAATGCTGGCGAGGAGCCTGTTAGTGTGGAGTGTGTGAGGTGGAGGAAAGAGTGTGATACACATGGATGAAGGGAGAGACATTGAGTGGTGAGAAGAGGAGGAGGAGGAGAGATGATGTTAGTAAGAGGAGGAGGAGGAGACTTAGTATCCATGTCTCCTCTCTTGTCTATTTCTGTCATTAGTAAGTCATGATGCTCTCCAGACTGTAAGTTTAGCAGCACTAAGATGATTTGTGAATATTTGGTAATGGAGGGGTGACAGAAGCAACACAGTGATGGAACACCTGCTCAGTTTGATTTCATGAGGAAATCAGTTTAAGTGAGAAAACACTGTCAGGTCTTCAGGGTCTGTGCTGGAAACAGAAGTGATCCGCTAACGTTGGTCAGTTTGAACCCTGTTGTGACACTAAAACACAGAGTTAAGACCATCCCCCATTTTATCTATCTTCAGATTATCCTCATGACATCATGCTCATTTGTTTGTGTGGCCCTAACATTTGATGTATGTATGTCTTTAAATATGAGAATAGTCTTTTACTGTCCTCTTAAAGTAAAACTCCAATACTAATGTTAGCATCAAACACTGTGCCATGTTGGCTTGAATGGTGGCTAACTGCTCATTTGCAGCCATAACAAAGTTTTTTAATGGTGGTATGTTTCCATAGCTGAAAGAAGATAGCAACATATCCAGAGAAACTTGTTAAGCCAAACTCCTGCATCATTATCACTAAATTATCAATTACTTAATCAACAACTTCTTTCCTGTCAATCTGCAAGCTCATTAAATATTAATACATTGATAACATGTCATGGTATGGCGTCCTTCAAAGCTCCAGTCAAATATAATATTAAGCCATATGTTGGTGATTTGATGAACTTTCTGAGCAGTTGGACAGTGAGCTTCTTACAGGAGGGTTTCATTCCCTTATTGTGTAAATTTTATGATTTTATAAACCTTTGTTGCATTATAAGTGGCATGAATTCAAGACTATTGAATCTGAAAAGAGGACTATCAGCTTAGAGCCTACAAGAGGAACATATAATACACAATTAATATTCATCTATACATGTCAAAGGGTTTTTGGGATGAGTATCCTTTAAAAAACAAAACCTTCTTTTTACTGTTGTGGTCATGTTCTTCATTTTGTCCTCACAACAACTGCACCGACTCACACCTCCAACATGTTTCTCTATGAATAACCAGATCGCACTGGATTTGAGAAATGCATTGTTTTGAGCAGAGGTGACTATTGAACACTGTTAGATGTTTGCACTGGAAGCTTGGTCTGATTCTTCCTCTTTACTCTCACTCTTTCATCAGACGTAGACTCTTACTCGGTCAATGACGTCCATATCTGCGTATGTTTTTTGTAACGGCATACTGAAGCTCTTGAATGCAACACTGTTTAGTAGCTGACACTTTCCACAGCTTCACAGCAGCACAGGAGCTCAGCACGTAAAGCTGCAGTCAGCACACAGACACTCAGCACAGAGTGGACCGAGGGTTGATATGAAGGAGTGCTGGACGGGGAAACAATGTGCAGCTGAAGCCTCAGAGACACCAGGACCAGAACAGAACTGGATTCTAGCTGCTGACTGAACTCGATTGGCTTCTCTTTGTGTGTTTTTATTCTCCAGTACTAAATAATAGAATGATATGCTCATCTGCTGTTGAGGAGAGAAGGAACATAATAGAGTTGCATAAAAGATCCATAGTTAAGATTCCCATCACTACCTCTCACACTAAATCCTTTCTCAGTGAGTTGTTAAAGTCTTTTCATTCCCCTCTAACTTTCCCCTTATTAGATCACACATACAGTAAACCTTCCTCTCCATCTTCCACTTCTCACTAGAATCAAATTATGTTCTTTACTTGGTCTCATCCTCCATCACCTCTTATTCTACGGCTCTCGTGATTTTAATCCATATTCTTTTTGTTCATCTTCCCTGAAATCATTTCCCCAAAGCTTCCTGCACATGACAGTGGAATTGTTAAAGGGGCTACCTTTGACATTCAGAGCATAAAGAGCGCTGATGCTCATCTCAATGCAGAGCTTCTTTTAAACTTGTTGTCTGATGAGACTTCCATCCATCTGGGTGTTGACCCTGTTTGCTGCTGGCTGGTCAACGTGCAACCAATGAGCATCAGAGACAGCAAAATGAGCATTCATATATTTGGGCAGGCTGACGGAGTGCAGACTTTGTGTAGGAAACACTGATTTTACATTTGTTTTTTTTACCCTCGTATTAAAGTAGCTAATGAGCTCAGCTTCTTCTTTAGTTTGACCAAGCACGTATCTTCTGCTGAGCATCAGTTTAATCACACAGATAGATCATTGTTCCACCTGTTCTGTCTCCTTCTCTCAAGACCAGCTGCTAAAGCGTGAATTATAATTTATTTCCACTGCTCTGTTTGGTTTCTCATTAATTTTCTCCACTAAGTTTGAGCAAATAAATTAAACATTTGTGTGTCTCTACAATCAAAGTACTGCAGGTGATCTGTCAGTGTTTGTATTGAATACAGTAAAACAAATGAACTCATTCATTATCTCTTCATATTACTGTCTGACTTTGTCTTCTGCTCTCCTTAAAACTGGAGATGAAACTTATCTTCACAAGTTTTTCATGAGTTTCAGTGATGCTCTGGAACAGATAGTTTATCATGTTTTGTGAAGAGATATTTAAAGTTCTCATGATACTTTGTTTTCATTCCTGCAACTTCTTACATGAGGTTGTTTTTAAAAGTATACTAGACATAATTTCAGTTTTTGATTTCCAGTGAGATCAGCATGTGTTTGCACTGGGATAGTGAGGAGAGACTAAAGAATATTATTTGGTTGAAGACTGATGTTTGTTAGATGTTGTACTCCGTAGTGGGTAAAGTGTCCTCATCTTCCTCTCCTGGCTGCAGCTTTAAACCCATACTTTGCTGTATAAGTTGTGCTTCAGTAATTCTGACATCGTTTGGTCTCGGTGAGTTGAGAATCTCTGATAATATAAAAATGCAAAATGGGGATGTGTTTTCTTTGGCAGTAGAGGACTTCATCCTTCATCAGAGCAGAGGTGTGTGCTCCTCTTCCTCTCTCTGTTGGTGGTTTCTAGATAGCTATATTATGGTATATAGGGATGGGTTTAGGATTATACTGCTACCAGTGTGGTACTGGTACTGCTTATCAGTACTCATCTGTGCTCTTATCAATACTCCACATTTCATTTGTTGACATTACATCATCAGAGTGTCTTTGTCAGCAAACAGCACAGCGCTGAAAGTGTTGGCTTTCTGTAACGTTGAGCAAGTAACTTACTGGATGTTTGTTTCTGTACTTATGAGTCAATAAAAGTCAGAGGGGAGAATGTTTTATAGGATTACATGATTCAGGCTTTTTGGTTGGTTTAAGTGTTCAACCATTAAATACATCCACACATCCGGTGTCTATTAATCCATCATTTAAAAACAGCTAATCCTGTTGAAGAAAACCCCTCTGATACTGTGTCATGCTGGTAGATTCTCATTTCAATGCATTTCTGAGACTAAATATTCTGTCATGTTTGTGGCTGATCAGTGGATTAACATGTTTACAAAAGAGACCAGAGGGCTGAAGCTTACAGTATATTTACAGTCTGTTGAACTGTTATTGAGTATGTGGCACTATAATAACTGGAGGTCTGTTCATTTAATGAATGATGTCCAGCAGCTGATGAAGGAGCTGTGGAGTTGTGTTGGGAAGAATCAACATGAATTAGTCGCATTATTGTGAACAAGGTTGTGTGACAATTACTGCAAATTCATTCAGCCAGCCTTCACTCATTGTGATGATCAAACCAAATAGTCTCCATTCTGCCCTTTTGCCTGCAAACATGCCAGATTTGATTTGATTTGGCTTGGAGAACACTGCTGACCGTATGGGACAGACAGACAGAGATTATCCCTCAGCTCAGTGTAGATCTCTAGCACACACACACACACACACACACACACACACACACACACACACACACACACACACACACACACACACACACACACACACACACACACACATATTAGACCAGTCTCTGTGTGGGGCAATATGTCAACAGAACTACCAGAGACAGCTAATGCTCTACTTTGTGGATGGAGAGGAGGACGGAATGAACAAGGCTGAGTCAGGCTGTCAGTGGAGAGCAGCAAAGGATCATAGACTCTGCTACAGAAGAGTGAAAAGCTGTGTGTGTTGTAAAGTGTGTCTTTTTTAGCCCTCCTACATCCAGTATGGGGGTCCCATCAGCCGAGATTGATACTGTCAAGCAGCTTAATGATGCCTGTCTGCTCAAACAGCAGCCTCCATGCTGAGAAACACACACACACACACACACACACACACACACACACACACACACACACACACACACACACACACACACACTTTCATAAGGTATAGAAATGGGAACTGTTTGGAAGTTAAACCACTGAATCAACATCTGTGCAAAAGTCCACTTATAGCTTTAATTATCACATTAATTCTGCGACTAAATAATTTTGACATTTCTCTGTTGTGAAGCATTTCTACCTAAAATTGAGGAGTTCAGTTGGATTTCTGAACACATGAGAGTTTAACTTTGATATTTAACTGGAGACATTATCTCAACACAACAGCAACAGTTGGAGAGAAGAAGAGAGCTGAGGTTTGGAAAGAATAAGCACCGATAGGTTTGATCCTAAAAGGTTTGCAGTGACAATCTGTTTCTGATATCAAGTCATCATCTGAACAGGGAAAACCTTCACATTGCCACATATGAACATAAACTATGAACAGACTGCTGAATGTGTTTGTTTGTTCCTGCAGTCAAACATAAACCATCTCCTCTTGGGATCCATAATCGTGAAAACAAAAGTATAGACTGATTTCATACTAAAGAGGAATGAAGAGTGTTTGAAGTCTTCTGCAGGATAATCCAGACTTTACTTCTCCAGATCACCTGTTGTGTTTCACTTACTTTATGTAGAAACTGATGTGTTGGGACGGACATCAAAGGCACATTTAAACAGCGCTGTTGGATTGATTGACTGTAGTGTGGTTAAGTCCAGTATTAAGATGATCCTTCTGGACTGAGGAGAGGACTGGTTGTGTGTTCACTCATTCAGTCTGCTTCCAGTTGGATCTCAATGGGCTCTCTGGCTGAAGGCAGTGGATGAAGAGAGCTTTGTGACAATCTGTGTGTTTGTGTGCGTGTGGCGTCCTGTTTGATGTTTTGTGCCTTTTTTAAATATCTTCAGTCAAAGCGTTGTGTTCTCTGCTGTTTAGTTGTATTGATGAGCGCCAGCTAGTTGAGATCACTGAAGACAAACACAGACGGATCTGATGATGACTGACCAGTTGATTTAGCCGACAGTGTTGCTTCTTCATCAAGCAGCTTGTCCTCTGGAGACGCATCCTCACCTTCAAACAACACACCTGACACTTTGAATGTCTTTGTAATCAGTCGGTTACAGCCTCAACCTCTTGACCCTGGATGGATGAATGAGCTACATTTAGTTGTACATGATCGTTTCCTGTTAAATTAGACATTTTAATAAGAGTATTTATTTTCTTACAGTTTGATGCATGGCTGCATTCACCCACAGTTGTACAGACACACAGTAATACACTTCACAATATATAGCAGACCTGTGTGAGCTCGATCATGATTATGTTCTGGTTATTTAAAGGTGTATTTAAGGGAACAGCACCTAAACCATTCTCAATAACTGAGACAGCTGACCGATAGACAGGAAGAGAGCTGTATATGGTTCAAAGTACTTCCAATGTTTTTTTAGACCTGCTCTTTTTCTTGCATGATCCGGACTGCTGTATATCAGAGCTCCTTTAGAACCATAATCAGAATTAAAATCTACTTTATTGGCTTTAATGTGTTCACATAGACAGGATTTTATTTTGTTTTTTCATCGCTACAATATATTCACACAGAAAAAGACATTCAGTTAAGAACGAGGACAACAAAGATATACAAGGTAAACAAACATGTCACTGTCATATACAGGAAGTAGGTGAACAAAATATATCCGTATGTATTTTGAATGAATCATTACAGTCTAAACTATAATCTCTCTTTAACCTATCCTTCTATTCTCTGCTCTCTGCACCACATTTACCTTAAACAATAACAGACATGTCTACCAGGGACCATGTCTGACCAGTCTTTACTTGCTGTCACTCCAGACTAATTTGCTCTAACTGTGTGGGATTGGTGAGCAGTTGTCTTCTGATCTTCATCACAGCCTCTGAACACAACATCAGCTTTATTCTATTATTTATTGGTTTGAACCAGAATGTGAAGCTCTGATTTCTAAACATATTTACATCAGATTCAGATGGCAGCTCAGCCTCATGTGATACTGTCTCTACCCACAGAGGGACAATGTCTTTGTCTCATATTCCACATATTCTTGAACCAGAGGTAGGAAATAACAAAAGGATTTTCTGTCTCTGGTTTTCTACAACAAACGCAACAGGGAGGATTCTCTGAAAACCAGGGAATGACCTCTTCTTCATACACCTGTGGATCTGTGTAGTGTATCACTTCTACAGGATGTTTTTATTCTTTAAAATCCACACATTTTAGTTGGATTCAGCTCTATAATGTATTCTGTCATTAATAATTACTGTATTTGTTCCCTTCAGAATTCATAGTTTATAATCTGGATGTGTTCATCAGTGCGTTAGCATGACGTCTGCAGGCGTTATAGCTGCTGAGCTGCTATTAACAGTTTAATGAATGAATCTGTCTTTAATAATAACTACCATGGTTGGAGATCAGTGCATTTATCCCATTAGTTTAATTTATTATCACTTCAGTTCCATCACATTTCCAGTTAGTGGTGGATCATCTTCATGTCTGCCCGTCTTCATTTTCTCTCTATCTGTAGATTAGCATTATTTAGAGGTGAGAGGTTTAATGCTGCTGATTCCTGCCAGGTGGAAGTCACAGTCACTATCGGAGGCTGCTAATCACTGTGTGGAGTCACTGTTGCTGCTTAGAGCTTCATATTCACAGAAAAGCTGCTTCTCCTCATATCCTCCCCTAAAAGATGACACCCGAACATGACAACAGCACGGTCGCTGTGTAAACTACATTATTACATTTATCCTGTTGTTCAAACATAAACAGTCATTTGGTGTATTTATGGATTTCTCCTTGTTTCCTGGATTTAGTGGGATGTTTATTCTTTGAAGCAACAACTAATGAGTTGCATCACCATGGTGATTCTTAATGTGTCCGCGAGGGCACAAAGTCATTACCAGTTAAAGACTGTCAGTGATGAAGCGGTTCATCAGGAGTTATTTTTACCTCCCACTGAGGTCAGTCATGTGACCTGATGAGGTGAAGAAATGTGATGATCTCTATTCAGCCACATCCTCTCTGCACATCTGCTGTGACAACCAGTATTTGTTAAACAGACACAAAAAGAGGAGACTGTCGTCATCAAGTGACCTGCACCCATAAATCCAGCAGGGTCGAGCAACACTTGGCTGACGTTGATGTTCTCATTTGTTCAGAGAGGTTTTAGTACAGAATCATCTTCTACTTTTAGGAGAAAATGAGTTTGTCTCAGTTTCACCTCATGTGGTGTTCCCATCACTGTTCACAAGGACTCCTCTGAGAGTACAAACATCTCTCACTGACTACTACTGGAGCAGGATATCTTGTTGTTTTTGTTCACTGACTGATTCAGTGAATTCAGAGTCACAGCAGTGTGTGTTTAATGGCCTTTTGTTAGTTTTTGTTTGCTCTGTGTGTTTTTCTGGAGGCACCTTAAGACACAGTTCAGCAACATGTAAAGAGCTAACAAAGACATAAGGAGGATCTTTGTGGGAAATGTTATTTTAAGTGCATTTTGAATCAAAATAACACATTAAATCTCAAAGTGAAACCATCATTTACAGTCTGCTCTCCTTTTTTATGTATTTCAGGTAAGAGTGGCGTGTGTGTGTGTGTGTGTGTGTGTGTGTGTGTGTGTGATGACACCAGCTCCTGACCTGTACACTGGACTTCAAAAGAGAGTAAAGACAGTAAGACTCTACATTGAGCCACACAGAACTTGTCTCAGTATCACAGCCTTGATGAGGACTGTTTTGTCTGTTGAGTCAGATCACTGAGAACTGACCTCCATCATGTCCATCTGAGGGAGAGGAATGTGTCACATGGAGCCTTGTAATCTCCCACTTGTTGTCAGTCTGCTTATAATTACTGTGTGCTGGAGTAATATAATGCTGTGTTAAAAGGGAGAAGTTGGCACTTTACATTTATATTTCTAACACAGTGGCTGCCTTTCCTCATCACACCCAGGAGACACAAAGATGGAGGTTCAGAGAATCTCTCTTTCCACCATCCACCATCAAATATACCTCCTAATGCAGTTCAATGAGAAAGAGGCTTTAGAATTAGATTAGGGTCCACTGATTGCTCTCTAATTAGACCGTGATGGGAGGCTGGTGTACAGTAATGGTACAGAGTCCCTCTTTTCCTCTTGGTGTGTCTCTGTTTGAAGGAAGAAATCTGTTTGGGGGCAGAACTACTGTCTCTTTAGTCTCAGATGAGATTGTTGCTGTGTCATGTTTCCTGATGTTTGCTTTGTGTCTGCTTGTCAGCTTAACAGTGAGGATGAGTGAGTCTGGCCTGGTTTAGTGGCTTTTTAGGTTTGACTGGATTGAGGGATTGATGATCATTCATTCCAGCCACTTCCTACATGTATGACAGTGTTATTGATATGCGGTTGTTTTTTAATGAAGGTATCATCTCTTCCCATTTATCAATATATTTTTCAGAAAAAAGAAAAAATCAGTAAAACAACAAAGGATTACTACATACCACTTAATGTGAATAATACAGTACTACAAAAACTACTATAACATACTACAGGTACTAATAAAAGACATCATTGAAGTCATTGAACAAACTGTCAGTAGCTTATCGACATCCACCTGTATGTTTTTACAATATGAATCCAGTCTGGGCCTCACTTGTGTCTCGTTAATCTGAAGCAATAACAACATCTCAAACTCATTTATATTTAATGAAATGGCAGAGTGTTTAACACAGTCACATATTCTCCACAGAGCAGTTGTATTTCAGGCTCTGCAGATTTACAGTTTTGTAACTTAATAACAGGATATTTTTGCTTCATTGATTTTTAAGCTCTGTACTTCTATCAGACATGGCTGGGTTTATAATCTTTAGATTATTATTCACATATCACTTCTGTTGCATATATCCACTGTATGCTGACATCAAATCCAATAACATGTTCCATCAGAATGTTAGTTATTTAATGACGCTCAGTGCTGCTGCAGCCGAGGGAACTGTAATCGCATATCTGATGTTTTACTTTTTACTGCTACTTTATTCTAACACTAAAAATCTAGTTGAAGATGAAAATAGATGTTTCTTTGGTCCCTTTTTATCCATCACACAGGGACTACGTTTTATAAGAGCAGTAATGCTCTCTCCCAGTCTCTCTACAATCACATCAGTGTTCTCACATAACTTTTTATGGCTTTTCAAACATTCTGTCACTCATTTAGGACGTATCAGCAGCTGAATCCCCTCATGGATGAAAGTGTGTGAGATGATTGACAGCATGGAGGCTGCAGAAATGGACGGATGAAAGTGAGGTTGTGGACTGACAGCTCGTAAAAAGACGTGTCTCAGAAGAGACTACATCAATCTACTGAGCTCTACTTGAACGTGCCACTATGGACCAAAGCAGCTGATGATCCACAGTCACAGTGAACAGCAGAAACATGGTCGTCATTCAGCTGATATTGAAAAGTTGCTCTGTTCATTATGTGATGCAGTGAATCCATTAGTGTGAAACAACAACATCACAGGAGTTAGCAGTGATGCATCATGTTAGCAGATAGCTGCTCTGACCTCCATTGACTTTGCTCTCATATCACACTGGTGATTCTCATTACACATTAGATAAACTGTGATGAATGTGTCGTCGCTGACAGTCAGTCATCAGTGTAGTGCTTCAGTTCAGAGACCAAACGCACCATAATCTCCAGTGTTTGACCCTTATTATTTATTAGTTGTTTTTTTCTCATGTGTGAGAGTAAATTTGGAAATGGAAGACTGAAGGCCACATTGATTATGATATAATTCTAAACAATGTTGAATTAATGACATCTCTGTTGGTCTTTCAACTGTTCAACATCCATGATATTCAGTTGAAAATATTTCCCTTATGTAAAGAAAGTAATTGAATCACAGTCTGAGTAACAGTCAGAGGAGAGGAGAGCATTTATAGCAACACAAAGTTACGCAGCTGTGTTTGACTGATGACGCTCTGCTCTCTGGGAATCTCTGGAAATGAATCCAAGCAGCATGAAATAGATTCTGTTGGGAACAATAACTCTCCACTACAGGTGTGTAGAACAACACAAAGCACACACACACATCACTGATATATGACATACACATAATGCAGACAGCAATAAAGTATTATTAATTATAATTTGAGGAGGAGTGTGTGGGAGAAATAAATCCTAACCATAAACTGCAACATGAAACAAAAAACAACAGTAGTGACATCAAAGTACTGAAAGTATCTGCTGAACAGAGCTGTGTACTCATCTGTCCTAAAAGTACACACACACACACACACACACACACACACACACACACACACACACACACACACACACACACACACACACACACACACACACACACACACACACACACACACACACACACACACGTTTCCCCTCACAACCGCTCACTTGGGCTTTAGCTCTGGGAATACAGCAGCTAAATTAGCATAATAAATTGATATCACACACTTCATCCAGCCTGTAGCGCCTCACTGCTCCACAGCTCCAACCAACTCTTCATCTTTAATGTGCCCCCAGCTCTCAGTATTATTAACATGGCTGACCTCTCTGAGCTCCACGTGATTCACCGTGTTGGTGTTTCTACTCTGATTGGATAGATACTGTCAATGGAAACCTTCTTCACTGGTCGTAGCATTGATTGTTGAAATTGTCGGGGTTTTTTTTGCTTTCACAGATCTTTCAGCCGTATTGTTGAAATTGAATAATCCTCCACCATAAAACTTATTTTTCATTTATTATGATTTGTTTTCCACTGTGTGTTCAGTTGTAGCAGATGGTAAACACTTAGTGGGTGGATGGAAAACCCTCTGGAGCTTCAGCCCAGCTCCTCCACCTCCATGAAGCCAATTCAAGTGTTCCCAAAGCAAAGGCCTACCACTATTGTCTTGACCACAGCTGTCTGATTCATTCAGAGTCTTATTGCACACTCTTGCTAATAATATTGACTTGTATTTTATTATGCACAGTGAGAACTGCATCCCTGCCTAGATGGATAAATGTTAGTAATGTGGAGTAATTTATTCACAATAGAAAATGAGTATTGACGAAGTTGGAAGTTGAGTCAATATTTAAGGATGGTTACTGATATCACTGTATTAACAACATTGTCATGTTGGTAAATAACTCAACAGCTTGTGTAGAAAAAAAACACACTATACCAGAATCTTTATTTAAAGCATCAGAGATCATCTCTATCTGAGACAAATCTAGCCTCATTTGCTTGGCTTCACAGTTGTAGAAAAAGATATTGTCTTATAAATCATTTTATAGCATTATAAATTATCTTGACAGCTGGGTTTCTTAGTTTTTGCTGTCAAAGATACTATTAAAAACATATGTTATTCATAATATATACAATCAATGTCCTGATACATGTTATTTGGGCATTAACAATATAACTGAGTGTAGGTTTGTTCAAGTTGAAATAAAATTTGAACATATTTGGAAATATGGAAATAGGTGTGTGAACCAAACAATATGATGGAATACTATTTATTCTATTGTAGTGACCCGTGGAGAGGAAAGCTACAAGACATTATCTTGCTTGTTGCGATTTATTAGCGGACAATACACAGGCTACTGTGGGCCGTAGCCTACGCCAAGAACAACAGTCACCACCGCTGAGAAATCATGCTCAAAGACAAAACAGGAAAAGTTTGAAGTGAATAAATTAAACCTGGAGGGACACAGTGAAGAAGCTGAGAGACATCAGCAGGTGGGGAAACATTCTGGGTATTTACCAGTCTGCTCATCCATTACACCAGTCTGTCATCACTCTTTCTTCTGGACCTTCATCAGGGTTTTGCACTTGTCAGGAATCAAGGCAAGGTTCAGAGCACAAAGTAGGTCATCCAACTGCTCACAGCTTCTTCCCAGTGACCATTTATACAGTCCCCCTCCTCTCCACTGGCTGAATGCTCTCGCTCACACATGGAATCCAACAGGTTGATTGCCTGCAGTTGTGTCATCTAAGAGCTGGTTGGAAAGTAAAAACGCTCACTCCCTTTCTCACATAAAGAAAGGACTTTTTCAACCATGTGTTCTGTGTCCAATGTTTAATGTGAGAGGCTGCTCCCCCCTGTGACCCTGAACTAGCATTTTAGTGAATCAACAGACTGATGACTGATGGACTGAATCAGGAAGTACAAAATCCTGGTCTTTGTACTACTGTATCCAACAACAAGCTCATGAAATACTTGAGGTTATGAATGTTTCGGGTCAGAGTTATGGTCGGGATGAGAGTGAATGCAGTTTCAGATGAAAGCTGGCTCGATTGGCTATTGATGAGGTTTAGATCTGCAAATGAAATGTTCACTTACAGGTCAAATTAAGTGTGGGTAGAGATCACACACACACACACACCCACACATTCAGGATGGTTTATCCTCACCTGCACCATCCTTCTATGAGTGATTTACTTGTTTGGTCGACTCCTGAGAAGCTGCAGAGTTCATGGTTGAATGGTTGAACAGTATCCGGCTGGTTGGGGATTGTAGTCTTTGTGGGGCCTGTAGGAGGTTTCTTATCGTCTTATTTGTTTTAAGGATGTATAGTCCTCTCTGTATCGCTGACATGTAAGACCGATCTCATTTTAACAATGCTTCTCCGCTGAAGAGAAATGGAGTTAATATCGTGATTTGATGAACCAGTGGCAGTTTGCCTGGAAGCATGCTCAGGGCCAGTGCAATCGGAAACATATTTGAGAAGTATTTGCTGACATGCAGGGATCCATGACTTTCATCCAACTACAACACATTCTCACACCAATGCGTCAAAGAATGCAGCTTGGTCAGCGTCAATAAGCTTCAAACTATGACGCTCTTTGTACCCCTCTAGCGTTAGCTTTGCACGTGACAGTGAAGAAG
>JACSYO010000618.1:22500-37500 GCA_016806645.1 Ophiodon elongatus | reverse complement strand
CCCGAGGCCGGGGGCCCGAGGCCGGGACGCCCGGACACTGAGGAGTGAAACGGACCCTGAGAGGGAGCTGTCTCCAGTCAGAAACAGATTCCGTGATCGAACCTGTTCATTCTCTATAGCTTTTGTACAATACCGATGAAAAAAACAAAAACAAAAAAAACAGAAAAGGAGAAATTGAAAAATTGAATTTTTATTTTATAAGTCAATCAAGCCGCTGGGGTCCGCTCTACGGGAGAAGTAGAGTCAACAAGGCTTTAAGGCATCTGATCGTTGGTTTGCCAAACAAACTCATTTTGTAAATAATTATAACAACAACCACCGTTCTGTCCTCCGGACTTCTGCGCCATAAAATAGGACGGCCTCCGTTATGCAAACGCCTGACGTTCACCGAGCAATACCAACATGTCTTCTTATTTTAGTCCCCCCCCCCCACCCCCCCCTCCTCGATTTTGATCTTCGTGCACGGATGTTGTAGTCTCAACCTCACCCACTAATCCTGATTCCAGCTGCACACATTTTCACCCCTATTTTCAAGCCCCCCCCCCTCACATTATTATGTCCCTAAACAGATTGTTATGTTAACGGAACACCCCCCCGCCGCCCCCCCCCCTCCCCTCCCCTCCTCGTGTTTTTGCACCACGAACCTTCTCTAGATTGCTGTCTCCTCCCCCCCAAACCCAGCGATGCCCATCCGTCTGTCTGTCAGGTGCCAAACTGCTGCTCTCTGCAGTGACCTCTGCAGTGACCTCTGTAGTGACCTCTGCAGGTACCTCTGCAGTGACCTCTGCAGTGACCTCTGTAGTGACCTCTGCAGGTACCTCTGCAGTGACCTCTGCAGTGACCTCTGCTGGTACCTCTGCAGTGACCTCTGCAGTGACCTCTGCAGTGACCTCTGCTGGTACCTCTGCAGTGACCTCTGCAGTGACCTCTGCAGTGACCTCTGCTGGTACCATTGGCTCCCTATTTTATGGCCAGAGTCCCCTCATGTCAACTTGAGAACTTTCTTTTTTTTTCTTCTTCTTTTATTTTTTGGACGACGATGTTGATTAAATCTGACGACTAGAAGGCGAGCGAAGGCGTTGAATAAAAAAAAGGGGGGGGGGAGGTCGCTGTTTGAGTACGTAACATTTCTAGACCTATTTTAACTTTACCTCAGCTCACAGTTTCTTAATGTAAATTGACACATTATTTTTATCTTTATGAATATGACATTCTGCAGTGAGGTTTTTAGATGATTCTTTGGTTCTCTTGATTTTACGTATTCCACCATGTATTACTGTTACAAATAAACACATCCCAATGACTGTGTCTATTAATGTTGTCATCTCTCTCTGTGTGTGTGTGTGTGTGTGTGTGTGTGTGTGTGTGTGTGTGTGTGTGTGTGTGTGTGTGTGTGTGTGTGTGTGTGTATAAAGTGAGCACCTGTGGACTTTTAGCTGTACTTTAACACGACTTTAATAATCTGTCACATTCTGCAGCAGCTCTAATGCAACATGTCACGAGCTTCATGAGACACAACACAACGACTCAGCCCTCTTCCTCTTCCTCTTCCTCCTCTCCCTCCCCCTCTTCCTCATCCTCTCCCTCTTCCTCATCCCCTCCCTCTTCCTCGTCCTCTTCCTCGTCCCCGCCCTCTTCCTCGTCCTCTTCCTCCTCTTCCTCCTCCTCTTCCTCGTCCTCCTCTTCCTCCTTCTCTCCCTCTTCCTCCTCCTCGTCCTCTCCCTCTTCCTCGTCCCCTCCCTCTTCCTCGTCCTCTTCCTCCTCTCCCTCCTCCTCTTCCTCCTCTTCCTCCTTCTCTCCCTCTTCCTCCTCCTCTTCCTCTTCCTCCTCTCCCTCCTCCTCTTCCTCGTCCTCCTCTTCCTCCTCCTCTTCCTCGTCCTCCTCTTCCTCCTTCTCTCCCTCTTCCTCCTCCTCCTCTTCCTCGTCCTCCTCTTCCTCCTTCTCTCCCTCTTCCTCCTCCTCGTCCTCTCCCTCTTCCTCGTCCCCTCCCTCTTCCTCGTCCTCTTCCTCCTCCTCTTCCTCGTCCTCCTCTTCCTCCTTCTCTCCCTCTTCCTCCTCCTCGTCCTCTTCCTCCTCTCCCTCCCCCTCTTTCTCGTCCTCTCCCTCTTTCTCGTCCTCTCCCTCTTCCTCGTCCTCTTCCTCCTCTCCCTCCTCTTCCTCGTCCTCCTCTTCCTCCTCCTCTTCCTCGTCCTCCTCTTCCTCCTTCTCTCCCTCTTCCTCCTCCTCTTCCTCGTCCTCCTCTTCCTCCTCCTCTTCCTCGTCCCTCCCCAGAGAAAGGGGAAACCCATCAGAAGAACTTGAACACAGTTACGCAGCAGGAACTTGAGCTCTGGATTATTAACGGGTCGGTTCCCACAGAACAAACGTTTCTCTCTTCCAGACCTCTGAATCTGGTCGAGGGCGCAGAGTTTTTAATGTTTTTACATTTGACGAGGGACTTTGAGTCTATTTTACTTTCGATAGCCATTTACACCCATTAACCGATAACTAACTGAATCATCTGTAAAACAAAATAATAAACAGGCGCTTTACGTTAATGCCGACTGGAATGAGCTTCAGAGACAACAACATTATTTATGTTTTGTGTTGTAAAAGACTTATTTTACTTTATGTTGGCTTTGCTGGAGTTTATTGCCACATTTTATTTAAATTTTATTTCCTGCGTACGCTCTTTCTTAACAGTTTGATGGGTGGTCTCAGATCAGATGACGCATCGATTATGAACTCAAACGTTTTCAGTGCTTATTTGTCTGCTGCCTGGACAGATTAATGTTTAACTTTTAACATTTAATTAACCGACAGACCGACATGCGCAACCTGTGAGAAATGTTCTCGGTGGTTTACAGCTTAACCTCTTAACATCCCAAAGGGAGAGGGGGGGGGGGTCAGAGGACTCCTCCCCCAAAGGGAAACTTTAATCACCAAACATCATTTCCTGCATTCTGTGAATCTCTTCCTGCAGCGTTTGTCGTGGACACGTCGCGGTACTTCCTGCTTCAGCTGTTCACAGTTGCTTCATCTTCTTGCAACCGTTGCTTCCGAGGTTGCACGCTGCCATCACCTGCTTTACAGGAAGCAGTTTGTCAAAATAAAAGTCCTCTGCTTCTGTCGTGTTGTTTTTATAAAAAGGCTTTTAGTTCAGCGGGGTTTTGTCAGAACTCTTCATTCATGCCAGAGTTTTACCACTTCCTGTTCTCTCTTTCAGAAACTCCTCTTCCTCCTCCTCCTCTTCCTCATCTCCATGCCACAAACACAGTTACGTCATCTGCCAAGCTTAAAAAACACCTTCAGCATTTTGGATTATAATACAAAATAAGGCATTTCATGGTGTTGAGTATTCATATAGTGTTCATGCATGTTTGTGTGTCAGTAAAAACATTGTCTTCTACAAAGACTGCAAAAAAACTAAAACCTCTGTATTTGTCATACATATTCACACATATATTCCTATGCAATAAACAAACAAAAGGTAGAAGGGGGAAAGAGAAGCGGTCCCTCTGATGTCGGGGCATAAAGTTAGTTTGTTATACGAGCCGAGGTTTGGAGATATTCATCTGTGAGGTTTTTTTGCACCACCATATTTTGTGCAGCTGAATGGAAATTTCACACATTGAAGAATTACATTTGACAGCAGCGAGTGTTTCTGTCCCACTTCCTGATGATCCACAAACATCACTGTAGGACTATTTCTTATGTCCCGGATTATCGGCACAGTAGTTTTGGAAAAGACAAATTGCAGTTTTTTGGGGGGTTCAATACAGTTAGTCCCACAAATGAGATTAAGTTCACCCCCACATCTGTGTTGTGTTGGTGCCAGTCATTTTAGATTAATGTCTCAGAACTTAAGCAGATAAAACCTTGAACCTGGAAAGTCTTTGGTGAAAGTTCTTCCACCCTCAGCTTGATGTGTTCTTTTACATACCGCATCCACCCGACGGCCCCACGAGAGGGGCGAGGGCTACACCTTGGTAAACTTCGGGGTACACTTTGGGGGTACCCCGTGGGAGACAAGGCACGATCAAGAACGAATATAATGATGTTGCATATCAGATTAACAAGCAAAGCCCGGGCTACAAGATCATGCAAGCCATTTGTACGTGCTCCAAACCCAACTAAACAAGACCAACCAAATGCATAACTAAATATTCATATTCATATCTCGCCAGCGACTGGACTCGCTCGCCATATGTCGCCCTTGCGCGAGTTATTTTTATGCTACATAGTCTTGTAACCACGCAAACAAAAGCCAATAAGCCAGGGATTCTGCACATACCGCTCAAGTCCCTATAGACCACAGCCTCAGCGAGCTATGAGCCAAATAACACCAGCCTCAGATTATGAAACCAGCAAAATATGATAAACAGCCTCGTACCTGATAATGAAACGGTGTAGAAAGATATGTGAAATATATAGTTTGGTACATGAAAATTAAAATTGCAATTATTCAATAAATCCTAATTTTTAGAGACCTTGCCTGACCTGTCTGTACTAAAAACTATCTCATTTCTTTCTGCTTCACTTTATCAAAGTGAAACTGCAGAGAGAGTGTTCACATATTGTGCTATAATATGAAATAAGTTTAAACCTTCAACTGCATTATTCTAAAGTGATGATCATCCTGAAAGTGCTTTTTTTTAGGCGAACCTGAAATTTTTAAATTATTTCTGTGTTTCATTTTCATTTACTTTTAACCAGTAACATTTATACTGATATTTACACATCTAGACAAAGCTCACAGTTATTACTTTTATAATAACACCAACATTATTCAAATATACATTGTGGTTGCAGAGATATACTATCTTTAGTAAGAGCATGCTTTTTTCATGCGGAGGCCTCAAAAATAGGTTCGTTTTTACATTAAGGACTGTTTGACCACTGAAGCACGCGTCCTGCTACCGGACGCTTTGTTTTCAGTCCGTTACTTCTCTCTTAAATCTGAAATTCCTGACGTTGTTTTAAACTCTCTGATGTTTGGTTTTTATGTCAGTTTTTTGTGCTTTTACGTGACACTTTCTCGGGCCAGGACGGCCTAAAAAAAGAAGATATTTTAAACGTGTTCTTGTAAAATAAAGCTGCATGAGTGGATACAACCATGGGTAAGTGGAAAAGGGTTTCTAAACCTTTCCTACCAATATTTCTCCATTAGACAAGACCAAGTGGGTTTATGTTTAATAATCAGGAGGAAGCTCCCTGACACAGCAGCCTGTAAACATCCTCTGAAACGGTGTCTGACGTTCCTCTAACTGTATTCATGTCATATTACAAATGCCTCTTAAATACTTTTGTATTCTTTGTAACCAACCTGGAATGTTGACGGCACTCTTGTTTCCCCTTTTCCCTTCAGACAAACACACCGTGCATCGAGTGATGTATTACCTTCTCAACACACACACACACACACACTTTAATTTAAACCTTGATCATAGAGGAGATTCAACAGTTAAATAAGAGAAAACCCATCCAGCTACGAGGCTTCGTATAAATGACTCACATTCAGCAGACTAGCCGAGCCACATTCCTGAGAGATAAAAAAAAAAAAAGACTGTTGAGAGTCTGTTTGTTGCTGAAGGCTCGACCCGTTTGACGAGACTGGTTTTTTTTTTTTTTTTTAAAAGAGACGGCTATTCCTACTCTATCTCATTCCTGTAGCTCACCTGTAGCTCACCTGTGCGCAGGACGCTCCGGTTGTCTCCAGCAACACTCAGTTGGTTGGTAGAAAGTCAACTTTTTAACGGACAACGCGATGAGAAGCAACTGAGAAGTCGTTTCGGTGGATCATTAAACACAATGGATCAGGTTTGTTGCTCCTCTTTTAATATCATTCAACTCCTTCAGCAAAGAGTTGTTACATTGTAACGATACTATGTTCAATTGTGGTGTTTTATTTTGTGTTAAATCTGCTTCCTGTCAAAGTGACATCATCTGACTCTTAAATAAGCTGAGTTATAGGGTCCCTACAGAGAATAGACTGATTGTCTGGCATTTAATACAAAAATAAATGTGTGTTGAAACTTTCCTGATTCACTACAAACCAGGTCTGTCGACTTTCTCTCACAGAAACACTGATTCATATTCAAATGGTTTAAAAAGAAAACCGTGTCCATGATTTAATTCCGTATGTCTTTTACAGCAGGCAGAACACCGTCCAGTGATCCTTTCTTCATTTTCCTGACAGTAATAATGTTTGTTGTGTTGTCCTCTCACCAGGTGGACACACTGGACTTTCAGGCCCTGAGGGCCAAGTTCCAGGAGGAGGAACACCTCCTGAACCCAACCAAGATCAGACCCACTCTCCCAGAAAAGCCAGCGGTCGTCCTTCCTCCCAAGAGCCCCACTCACTACCTCCCTGCGGGGGCGCGCCCCTCCCTGCTCAGCTCCATCAGCCAGAGCCTGGACAAGAGGTCGGCGAACGCCCCCAGAGTGATCTTCAAGGAGGACAAGAAGGAGGGCACGAAGCCCCTCATCCAGATCAACCCCAAGGGCAGGAACAAGAGCGAGGGGAAGCCCAAAAAGGGCAAAGACAAGACGAAGGGGAGCAAAGAGAAGCTGGACGAGGGCTCGGCGGATCACAAGCAGAAGAAAGGTAAAGACAAGAAGCTCCCGCCGCTCCCTAAGGAGAGCGCCGCGGAGCTGGTCCCGGCCACGCCCCCACCTCTAGACACGCTGTCCAAGGGGAAGGGCTTCCTGGGCTTCAAGAAGTCGCCCAGGAGAAATTCCGTGGTGGTCCCAGTAGAGCCCATCCTGGACTCCCCCAGCTCAGAAGGTCCCGGACCGGCTCCGCTAATCCCGGCTCCGCTAATCCCGGCCCCATCTGACTTCAGGGATGCATTTGCAGAGCCAGAACCCGCCGCTCCAAAGGCCCTTCTTCCAAACATCCCCACCTTACCCGGCTCTCGTGCTGCGGTGGAAATAGTCCCCGCCTTTCCCGACTTCAACCCACCTCCTGCTTTCGTTCCTGAAGCCCCGAGCCCAGAGAGTGAAACCCCACTAGAGATAGAAACTCCCTCCCTGCTCGTTTCCAGGCCGGCCAGCCGGAACGAAATCATCCCAGAACCGCCTGGCGCTGCCCCGACCCCTCCATCCCGGTCCTGCCTCTCTACCCCCCCTCCGGCGGCCTCCCCTCCCTCTCCCTCGCCTCCCTCCCTCGATGAGCCTGCAGACGAGGAGGCCGGTGTCGAGGCTGTGAACATAGCCGAGGTGGAGGCGCCGCCTTCTCCAGCAGCTTCAGACCCTGCGTCCGTTCCATCGTCTCCCAAAGCGGAGCGTCCCATCTCGGCCCTCGCGGCCCTCTCCAGGGTGGAGGTCCTGAGCCCGGGGAAAAGGTCTTTGTGTGACCAGAGGATCTTCAACGCTCTGGAGAAGGCCCGCAGGAAGAGCAGGTAAAGCTTTTATCGGTGCAGAAAATACAGTCGACTGTTATTGAGAAACTTTTAATGCATTCATCTGTTTTCAGCCCGCCGACCAACCCCTCCACATTCCACTCCGTCACCCCACCCCCCGAGGAGCTTCCCCCGAGTCCCACCCTCTCTCTCCCAGATCTCCCACCCGTTGACTACCGGGGGAACGCCCTCCCATCGAAACCCGTCAACGGCTTTGACCAAAGTAAGTCTGGACCAATCACAGCCGTCCTTCTTCCCCTCTGCTCCCGGGTTACTTTCTTTTACTGTTCTACCTGAAACATGAAGTACACCACAGGAGACCTCATCCCCAGGACATCAGGTGCGTACTGTGCATGGGACCATCATGGGACCATTGGCCCCCGGGTACTGACATGCAAACGCCCCCCCACCTCTGGTACACGGGGGCAACAACACCTATATGTGTCACTGTTTAGCCTCTCTTTGTTTTTGTTGTGGTTGTTTTGTGTCTTTTTGTGGTCCTTTTTCGTGTCTTCGGGGTCTTTCTGCAGCAGTTTAGTCTCTTTTCTAGTAGTTTTTCGTCTCTTTGTAATAATTTCTTTCTCTTTGTAATTGTTTTTGTCTCTTTTTAATAATTTTTGCGGCTCTTTGTGGTTGTCTTGACCTTTTTCCTTTGTCCATGTGAGTCTCTTTGTCGTGGTTATATGTGTCTGTGTCGTAATTCTTTTGGTCTCTTTGAGTGATATTTTGCAGGTGACGACCAGAGGGGGCCCCTGACACTTTGGGCCCCTGAGTCTGTGTCCAATAGTCCTGATCAGTAATCAGTGCAGCTAGTAGTAACAGTAGTGGAGAGTTTCGGCTGTAAATGTGGTATGTGTGGTATGCTTTATGCCACAGGGTTACCCCGAGTGTTGCTTTGGAGAAGCAGCTTTAAAGAAACACACACACACACACACACACTCACACACACACACACACACACACACACACACGTATATCGAGAACAGGCGTGACATTCCTCTTGTGCCAGAAACAACAGAGCGCAGGGCAGAGCTGAGAGGAATGTCAGCAGTGACAGCGAGGAGGAGCAGTGACAGCAGAGAGCTGCTGCTTAATGTCTGTTAACCTGCAGGAGACTGATGCTGTGTCACACAGGGATTATTAATCCTGCATGTCAGCCATCAAGCATGTATCAGTTTTAAACAGCCTCATGCGGTTTCACCATTTAATCAAGTCTATTGTCACCTACCTCGTAAAGGAGGATGATTGTGCAATACAAAGGGCTTCAGGGCAGGCCGCTGGGCAGGCAAGACAGAACAGATATATTTTGCATTGTAAGAAAGAAAAGTAGTGCAGTAAAATTTGATTGCACCTTTCTTGTGCTTCACAAGTACTTTCAAAAGAAATGCAGTTAAAGGAAAAGAGAAGTCACCGGAGTCTCTGTTTAAAGGGAGGACCGCTGTACGTTCTTTATGAGGCTCTTCAGATTCCTCACTTGTCATTGCATTATCTCTGCTCTGCAGAGTCACATCACAACAACTAGTTGTTGACTGGTTTGTTCTCCTCAGATTAAATTCTTCCACTCGGCTTCGCTCTGCCTCTCCATGTTTGCAAACCTCCTTCAGGTGTTTTAACTGCAGAGAAAATATGTGGAACAAGTTGCGACACATTATGAAACGGTGTGTTGATGCCTCGTTGTTTGCAGGACAAGCCTCTCCAGGGTTAGAGGGCATCACCGAGGAGGGGTCCGACGTCCCGGAGCTGTTGGTGGTTGCACCTCCTCCTCTGTTCAAGAGGCTCCTCCCAGACCCTGAGTCTCGGGGTCCGACTCCAGAGAAGCCAAGCAGACCTTATTCTGTCGCCCTGGGTCAGTTCATCCCTCCTCCCCCCAACGGTGAGGTCCCCATCGTCTCACCTACGAACTCTGTGAGAACCAAACCAATAAACCGGCCCCCCTTAATGTGGTTCTCCGTCCACAGAGACCCCGACTCCTCCTGAGTTCTCAGAGGCCGATGCCTCGGCCGCCCCGGAGTTTGGCATTGATGCTCGTTCTCGTTCGGAGTGGGGGAACGGGGAGCACCCGGGTCCCGATGCGTCAGCTGGACAGAACCTGCCGGAGCTCTACAGTAACGGGACGACCCCCCCAGGAGCCGAGGGGCAGGACTCCTCCTTCCAGATGCCTCAGGACTCTCCACCAGGGTAAGACCCCCCCACTCCAAAGGACTGTTCACTTCTGAGAACCTGGTTTTGATTCCTTCCCTCCAAACCTCACGCAGGCTCGGAGGCGACGTGGACAACGGCGTCTACGAGAGCACGGAGGACGTGTACGAGGCCGTGCCCACATCCGCCACCAAGAAGAAAGGGAAGAGCGACGGCGGCAAGAAACGCAAAGGACCGCCAAAGAGTGAGGAGCTTCTCAGATACCAGATACCATCACATCATATCTCCTCGATAAGATGTCGCTTATCGACATTGTGTTCATGCATCCGGCTGCATGACGTGTGACATTTAAGTAAATTATGAGCGTTCATCCATGAAAGAAGAGCCGACCACGTCACCACCAGCCACTGTAATGTGTTCTTGTGTGAATCTGTCTTGAGGGTTTTATTAAATCATCCCTTTTATTCCCTTTTTAACATAACTGTGTTCACACAGATCCATACGCTGAGGCTCAACAGGAAACAGTAAGGAGCTTTGTGAGTCACTTTTCAGATTAAAAGTCTATTTCTCCTCATGACACGTGTTGAGAGTAAAGTGAATCCTGTCTTTGTGTTTCCAGAAAGAAGAGAAGAGCAGGACGGGCAAGTTCGGAAAGTAAGGCCTTATTTTTTTATTTTTTTATCTATTTCTTTATTTTACGACCCAGTTCTCTTTTCATCCCGTTCTCCTCCAGACAGCGACGAGGGAGATGGTCTGCTTTGTTTCCCTCCTGATCTCCTCTGATGTTTTTAAACATGCGGAGCGAGGTGTCCCTTTTCAAACATGACGATTATCTCCCCTCTTCCTCCCCTCGTCCTCCCCTATTCCTCCCCTCATCCTCCCCTCTTCCTCCCCTCATCCTCCCCTCTTCCTCCCCTCATCCTCCCCTCGTTCGCCCCTCATCCTCCCCTCATCCTCCCCTCATCCTCCCCTATTCCTCCCCTCATCCTCCCCTCTTCCTCCCCTCATCCTCCCCTCTTCCTCCCCTCTTTCTCCCCTCGTCCTCCCCTCGTCCTCCCCTCATCCTCCCCTCTTCCTCCCCTCTTCCTCCCCTCATCCTCCCCTCTTCCTCCCCTCATCCTCCCCTCGTTCGCCCCTCATCCTCCCCTCATCCTCCCCTCTTCCTCCCGTCATTCTCCCCTCATCCTCCCCTCATCCTCTCCTCTTCCTCCCCTCGTCATCCCCTCGTCCTCCCCTCATCCTCCCCTCTTCCTCCCCTCTTCCTCCCCTCATCCTCCCCTCATTCTCCCTCATCCTCCCTCATTCTCCTCTCATCCTCCCCTCTGCAGGAATGACAAGAAAGCCGCCGCCGCCGCCGCCACAGAAGGTCCGGATGAGAAAGAGCTGAAAAAGAAAGAGAAGCTGCGTCTGGAGAAGGAGAAGAAGGAGCTGAAGGAGAAACAGGAGAAGGAGAAGAAGGAGCAGAAAGAGAAACAGGAGAAGGAGAAGAAGGAGCAGGAGATGAAGAAGAAATTCAAAGTGAGTGACGTTATTTTGACGGAAGGGTGAGGAAGCAGCGCGGTGGGGGGGGAGGGACCTGGGGGAGGGAGGCGTATGTGTCTTGGTGTGCAAACCTGTCGGGATTCATTCCTCCACCTGAGCTGATCAGGTGCCGCCTCTGAAGGAGTCTGTGTAAACATTGCTCCATTGTTGGTGACGTTGTTCTTCATCCTGCGATACGATCACAAAGAAAAGGGACTTTCTGGAGAAGTACAGCTTACGTCAAACAATTAGTAACGTTAACGATGGCTCGCTTCCTGTGAAGCTTGGGTAACACTGGAGAAACCAGCGAGAGTAATTTAACCTTAAAAACCCAGCAGAGTGTTGCTGACTCTTTTCCAGGGGAAGTAGCCGGCAACGCTGGATCCAAAAGTTGCCCAATCTAGCGAGAACGTTACCAAGTCTGCAACACTCACAGCTAATCCCTTCAGATCTCCCTCCAAAGCCACGCACCCAAAATAATGATTAAGAAAGCTCTTTTTGTCAGAGCATTTGATTTATTGATTTTTTGATTGCTGTCGAGGTTTCTAAAAACACATTACCTGATCCAGCTTTAAGTCCTCGCGTCCTCCGCTGAATGTTAAAGACATCATTCATGTTTAATAATGAGCTGTCATCACTCTCTAGAGCAAGCAGGGAATATGTGTCCATGTGTGAATGTGTGGCGTTAACCCGTGCTAACCCTAACCCTAACCCGGGCTAACCCTAACCCTAACCTGGGCTAACCCTAACCCTAACCTGGGCTAACCTTTACCCTAACCCGGGCTAACCCTAACCCTAACCCTAACCTGGGCTAACTTTAACCCTAACCTGGGCTAACCCTAACCCGGGCTAACCTTGACCCTAACCCGGGCTAACCCTAACCCTAACCCGGGCTAACCTTGACCCTAACCTGGACTAACCTTAACCCTAACCCTAACCTGGGCTAACCTTAACCCTAACCCTAACCTGGGCTAACCTTAACCCTAACCCTAACCTGGGCTAACCTTAACCCTAACCCTAACCTGGGCTAACCTTAACCCTAACCTGGGCTAATCTTAACCCTAACCCGGGCTAACCCTAACCCGGGCTAACCTAAACCCTAACCCTAACCCTCCACTGTTGTTTTGGTTGTTTTCAGATCACCGGTCAGGAGGACACTCTGTACCAGGCGACCGTGACCGTGACCAACAAGAGACGCAAGAACGATCTGCCCGTCAACAGCGGCGACGTCGTCAGCATCGTCCGGACGACCAACTGCCCCAAAGGGAAGTGGCTGGCGAGGGACAGCAGCAACAACTGTGAGTAACCTCAGGGGTCAAAGGTGAACAGAGAGGTCTGCTACTGCTGCACAGCGCTCTGCCTCTGAGCCACGTGGTCAGATAGGTGTTTGGGAGGCGGGGCTCGATGGGCCGCTGACTCTGGCGAGTGTCTTCCAGATGGCTACATCGCGGTGGATCACGTGGAGCTGGACATCAAGGAGATGCTGGAGCTGGGAAAGAAGGCCGCGAACACCCGCATGGGCAACAGCAACACCGTCATCGAGGAGGAGGGCGCCCGGTCGGGGAGCAGGTGTGTAAACTGTGGTTCATACAACCGTTAACTCAGTTTAATACGATGCCTCTATGTGACCTGTACACCAGACCGTCAGCAGGAAGAGATCCACAGTCACGGCGGAGGTCTGCTCTTTGTACCTCTTCTGTCCTCGGCCACGTTACGGGACTCCGTTTATCGACTCACGCGCTAAACAGTTTGAATCATAACTCTGCAGACGTTGATTCCATTTTCGTAATTTCATCCATTTATTTTCACTTTTATCAACTTAACAAAATCATAATCAGTCTCACGTGAGGTCAAACACCCGTTCTGCACAAAGGAAAAAGCCTCGAGACTCGGCCCCTCCCCTTCCTCTTATCACAGCTGATCCTCATCAGATTAGTATCAATAATTCCCAAAAAAGGCATTAATCTGAATAGGAATTTAACATATATTCATATCTCAAAGGAATGTATTTAGATTACACAAAATATATTATATGAAATCAGTTTTAATCAAAAACAGAAATATGGCTCTAACAGTCACGGTGCATATTCATAATCCCCGTCGTCCGATGCCCCGCGACATCAGACGAGATGATTCACGGCGTGCAGGTTCACACTGGGGAGACCGGGCCGTATCCTGGACCCCCGAGAGGGAAGACCCAGAACCAGGACTGAGCGGGGCGGACTGTCTGACCCCTGCTGCAAAGGGGAGTCTGGCAGCTGCAGATCTTTAGTGGTGCTCATGGAACCACTACCGCCTCTCTCCACAGGGGGCGCCAGAGGCAACACAAAATGAAAGTGCCTCGTAGTAGCTTTAAGTTGAAGGGATGATTTATATTTGTGTCTCTTTGTCTCCAGAGCCTCGAACCACTACCCACGGTCTGCGGAGAGTTGTAAGTATCATCCCGCTCCCTTTAATAAGAGTCCATGTTTATTCTGCACAAGTTTGACGTTGATGTCGACGTGTTCAGTCTCAGATGACAGCGAGGAGTGGACCGGAGACGACGAACCCCTTTCTCCCGCCCCCGAACCTGAATATCCACAGGTTTCAATGTGAGTGCACGAATTGTTTGCTTTTGATTCATGCTTTTGATTCATGGGGGGGGGGGGGGGCAGAGCGCTGTAGTCTTCTCTTAATGCCGTGACTCATGGCTGTGTTTTGCTCTGCAGAGGACACACCAGGACGCTCTCAATGCCGGACATGGGTAAGAGCCTCAGCCTTAAGGTGGTTACATCCCACACAGTGTTTGTTGGAGCTCCTCCACTTCATCTGGATGAAGAGTGCAGATACAAAAGAGACGCAACACTACAAACACTTTGATTTGTTTAACGTGAGATAAGTTGGTGATTGTTCAGTCAGTCCTCCTCTACACACATGTATCTTCAGCCTCCATCTTTTAAAGGCCCTGCGTCTCTCTGTGCCCGGGAGACGACCGCTTCTTCTTATTTCTTTGGTGAAAACATTTCATGGGCCTGATATTTTACTGAAGAAAGAAAAGATGTCTGCCAGCTGTGATTGGTTGTCCCTCGTCACATGGCCACATGTGTTCCTGGAGACAGCGACTACAGAGAGAACTCCCCAGAGGAGGTTTTGAGGAGCAGCTGACTGGATCCACGAGTACGTCACTAACAGGAAGTGAGAAAAGAAAAACATCCCCAAGAGCATTATTGGAGCTGTAGTTCCTAAACTCACTGGCACACTTTGAAAGCCCTGAACTACATGAACCAGTGGAGCCACCATAGAAGAAGAAGTGGAGCCACTATAGAAGAAGAAGTGGAGCCACCATAGAAGAAGAAGTGGAGCCACCATAGAAGAAGAAGTGGAGCCACCATAGAAGAAGAAGTGGAGCCACCATAGAAGAAGAAGTGGAGCCACCATAGAAGAAGAAGTGGAGCCACCATAGAAGAAGAAGTCTCGATACTTTAACGTTCTAGACTTCCTTTAAGAGTCTCCAGCTCTCGGAGCTGTGTGCATTCTTTGCATACCGTCTCCCTCCCTTTGTGTAAACAGGAAGACGTCACCTATTAAAGCGTGTGTGATAGCGATCACGGTTTTGTGGCTTCAGAAACGACGATTATGTGAAAGTGAAAGTGTGTTTCATTTATCTGTTTGTTCATCTTCTCAGGAAACAAAGAGCTGAGCGTCAACCACGTACACAGCCGGAGTGACATCAGCACAGACAGCCCCGGAGCCCAGTGGGTTACACACACACACACACGCACACGCACACGCACACACACACACAGAGTGTGGATATGCAGTTCATGTTGTATTGTGTCTCTTTAACAGAGCGAGATATGAAGCGCTTCAGAAGTTGGCCACATTTTTCCACTCACCGAAACCTGAGGAGCCAGCTGCCAGGTAGGCGTGATGCACACACCTGTGCACCTGCTGCACACACACACACACACACACACAC
>JACSYO010000618.1:0-10000 GCA_016806645.1 Ophiodon elongatus | reverse complement strand
CTCTTTGATAGCGCTTATAGTTAGGGCTGGCTCAGGTCTATAGTTAGGGCTGGCTCAGGTCTATAGTTAGGGCTGGCTCAGGTTTATAGTTAGGGCTGGCTCAGGTTTATAGTTAGGGCTGGCTCAGGTTTATAGTTAGGGCTGGCTCAGGTTTATAGTTAGGGCTGGCTCAGGTTTATAGTTAGGGCTGGCTCAGGTTTGCCCTGGTCCATTCTTTCCAGCCCCTTGATATGCTGCTATAGGCCTAGACTGCTGGGGGACAACTTAGGATACACTGAGCTCCTCTCTCCTTTTCTCTCTCTCCTTCTGTATGAATTCATGTTCTATCAATGCACATTACTAACTCTACTTCTTCCCCCGGAGTCTTTGTGCTTTCTCGCCTCGCAGGACCCTGCATCTGGACCCTGGTCCTGCCTCCAGCCTCCTGCCGTGACCCTACTGACGCACATTCTTCTCTATTTTCCTTCTGTATGAATTCATGCACCATTAATGCACATTACTAACTCTGCTCCATCCCCGAAGTCTTTGTGCCTTCTCGCCTCGCAGGTTTCTGTGGATCGTGGTTAAATCTGGACCCTGGTCCTGGTCCTGCTGTGGTCCTCCCCGACACCTACTGCTACTATTACATGAATCATTTCGTCATGTGAATTCAACGTGTTGTAACTCTGTTATGCTGTTCATTCTGTACACATGACATCTATTTTTGTACTCTGTCCATCCTGATAGAGGATCCTCCTCTGCTGCTCTCCTGAAAGTTTCTTCCATTTTTCTCCCTGTTGAAAGGGTTTTTTTGGGGAGTTTTTCCTGAGTCGATGAGGTTCTGGGACAGAGGATGTTGTTGTGTACAGATTGTAAAGCCCTCTGAGGAGAATTTGTAATTTGTGATTTTGGGCTATACAAAAATAAATTGAATTGAACACCATGGAACTACTGGTGATAACTGTCCTCTAGTCATGTGATCACACTCACACTCTCTCTCTCTCTCTCACACACACACACACACACACACACACACACACACACACACACACACACACACACACACACACACACACACAGACACACACACACACACACACACACACACACACACACACACACCTTCCTGAGATGACCTCCGGAGCAGCGTAGTTTGGTGAGCCGCAGCTCGTCCGCAGGAACTCCCCGTCTGACATCATGTTGGAGAGACCTGTTGGCCCAACACGAGATGCATTAACACCCCCTGTACCCCGACCGGACCCCCTGTGCCCCGACCGGACCCCCTGTGCCCCGACCGGACCCCCTCTACCCCGACCGGACCCCCTGTGCCCCGACCGGACCCCCTGTGCCCCGACCGGACCCCCTCATTAGCATATCACTGCTATTTATCCTCTGGTCAACACCTGGGGCCGGGAGGGTGAGAGATGTCTCACCCTCCTAACACTCTCACTGTTGCTCTCAGCCACCCCCCCCCCCCCCACCCCTCTCCTCCCCTCCACCACCCGTTAGTCCTTTCCTATCGGATGACACTGGGCCTCAAGGCTTCCAGACATGATATGAGACCCCCCCCCCTCCCCCCCGCTGTGCACAGTGCCTTTTCGTGTGTTTGTGAAAATATTTCCCTTCTCGTGGTTGCATTGCCTCAGCTGCAGTCTCGTAACCAGTCGCTGGTGAACGATCCGACGAGAGGAAAGCTCCTCGTGTGATGACGAGGTTAACCTCTCCAGGTGCTTTGGTTTAGCTCAGCTCTTTGTCTTCCTTACCCCCTATGAACGTATTCGGTTATGCTTTCTCTCTTCTTAAATTCCCCTGAACATATTCTTCTGCCCCCCCCACAACTGTAGCCCCGGGGGTCCTACCGAAGTCGGCTATCTTGGCGTTCTTGTTGGCGTCCAGCAGGACGTTCTCAGGCTTGAGGTCCCGGTGGACCACCATGTGGCGGTGGCAGTAGTCCACGCCCGAGATGATCTGCTGGAAGAGGCGGCGGGCTTCCGAGTCCTCCACCTGAAACACACAATACGGAGTGTGTAGCTCTGAGTGTGTAGCTCTAAGTGTGTAGCTCTGAGTGTGTAGCTCTAAGTGTGTAGCTCTGAGTGTGTAGCTCTGAGTGTGTAGCTCTGAGTGTGTAGCTCTGAGTGTGTAGCTCTGAGTGTGTAGCTCTGAGTGTGTAGCTCTGAGTGTGTAGCTCTGAGTGTGTAGCTCTAAGTGTGTAGCTCTGAGTGTGTAGCTCTGAGTGTGTAGCTCTGAGTGTGTAGCTCTGAGTGTGTAGCTCTAAGTGTGTAGCTCTGAGTGTGTAGCTCTGAGTGTGTAGCTCTAAGTGTGTAGCTCTGAGTGTGTAGCTCTAAGTGTGTAGCTCTGAGTGTGTAGCTCTGAGTGTGTAGCTCTAAGTGTGTAGCTCTGAGTGTGTAGCTCTAAGTGTGTAGCTCTGAGTGTGTAGCTCTGAGTGTGTAGCTCTGAGTGTGTAGCTCTATAGCTTCTTTAAATCCAGATTCAAGACTCTTCTGTTTGCTGTTGACTTTAATTGAACCAGATTCAAGGATATTAATCAATGTCTGCATTTCAATACTGTATTTTACTTTTTAACCTGCAACTTTTATTCTATTTTTTAGCTTTTTTATGTTTTACTGACTGTTTTAAATGATTAAATAAATGTCCTTAATTGTTTTTAAATCTTCTTTTCTTTTGCATTATGTTTTGATACTTTTAATGGTTTTATTTGAAGCACTTTGAATCGCCTTATTGTTGAATATGTGCTCTACAAATAAACTTTATGTACTTGATGTAAGCGGTGAGGATTATGGCAATTTAAATAATGTGCATACAGTATTTTGAAGTCTCTGCAGGCTAAAAGTAGAAGAAAAAACTTCGACATCAGAGTCTTAAAGCCGTCAGCACAGCTGCCACCTGCTAAGAGGTGTTTAATAAGAGGTAGTGCTGAACACCTGAGCCTCGGCTAGCGCTCGGCTAGCGCTCGGCTAGCGCTCGGCTAGCGCTCGGCTAGCGCTCGGCTAGCGCTCGGCTAGCCCGCTCGGCTAGCGCTCGGCTAGCGCTCGGCTAGCGCTCGGCTAGCGCTCGGCTAGCGCTCGGCTAGCGCTCGGCTAGCGGAGGAGAGGTCTTACCCGTCCATGTTTACAGATGTAGTCAAACAGCTCTCCTCCGGACACGTACTCCATCACCATGAAGAAGTCTGTGGGGGTACTGATCACCTGGTACCTGAACACACAGATATTATGATTATAATTATACTGATCACCTGGTACCTGAACACACAGATATTATGATTATAATTATACTGATCACCTGGTACCTGAACACACAGATATTATGATTATAATTATACTGATCACCTGGTACCTGAACACACAGACATGTGCATTATAATTAGTTGGAATGCTGTTAAGTATTCCAAATCAAATCTTTCTTCAACTTTTTATTCTTCCATTATTTCTTCCGTATGTTTTTTGGACTTCAACTAGTTCAGCTACAGAAACTGTTCAGATATCAAAATGTTCAGCTCTTTCAGGACAAATATTACTGTATGATTCAGCTTTTTCATATCTTTTATACTTTTTGAACTGCCAGTGTTTTAGTTTAATGCTTTTTTCAGACCTTTTATGACTTTATAATGGATTCAGATTCCACAATTTTCACTCTTCATGCATCATTTGAAGATATAAATGTAGCTAATATTGTGCTTGTCGTACACATATGACTACGGAATCCAACAGATTCACACATTTGGCTAAAAATCTTTTTTGTATTTTCAGCTGTTTTCAGCTATTTTCAGCACTAAAAAAAAGTTACATGTCGAGAAAAGTATTAAAAAAAGTGACATGTCGAAAATTATAAAAAAAAAAGTGACGTCGAAAAAAAATTATAAAAAGAAAAAACATGTCGAAAAAAGTATTAAAAAAGTTACATGTCGAAAATTAAAAAAAAAAAGTAACGTCGATAAAAATATATAAAAAAGTAACATGTTGAAAATATTATAAAAAAAGTTATATGTCGAAACAAATGTATAAAAAAAGTTACATGTTGAAAAAAATGTATTAAAACAAGTTACATGTCGAAAAAAGTATTAAAAAAAGTTACAAGTCGAAAAAAGTATTAAAAAAAGTAACATGTCGAAAATTATATAAAAAAAGTAACATGTCGACAATAATATATAAAAACAGTAACATGTCGAAAATAGTATTAAAACAACTTACATGTCGAAAAAAATGTATAAGAAAAATGTACATGTCGAAAAAAGTATAAAAAACGTTACCTGGTACCTGAACACACAGACATGTGCATTATAATTATAACTCTCCTCATCATCACACAACAATAAACACACCAAGAGGCTTATTCATCTCCCCTCCAAAGCAAATGTGTTTACTAATAATAAATAAACAAATGTACATAAACAAGTCCAAAACAGAAGAGGTGAGTCTCGGCTGTGATGAGTGTGCTGCTGCGTGTGGGCATTATTTTCATAAAGGTCAGGTTTATTAAAAATGCAGGGGCCCGGTCTCATGAATGGTTGATTCTGCACTTCATCTTCATCACGACAGACTTCGCAACGCAGCCGGGAGAAATAAACACAAACCAAACCACATTTACGTTATTTTTTCTGCAACACATACACATAATAATATATATATACACATAATAATATATATAATATATATATATATATATATATATATATATATATATATATATATATATATATATATATATATATATATATATATATACATATATCTATATATAATATATATACATATATCTATATAAATATATATATATATATAATATATCTATATAAATATGTATATATATATAAATTTATATATATTTTATATCTATATATATATATATATATATATTTTATATCTATAAATACATTTTATATTTATAAATACATTATATATATATATATATATATATATATATATATATATATATATATATTTTATATCTATAAATACATTTTATATCTATAAATACATTTTATATTTATAAATACATTTTATATTTATAAATAAATATGTATATATATATATACACATATTTATTTATATACATATTTATTTATATTTATATTTATATATATATATATAAATAAATAAATAAATATGTATAAAATAAATATATATATACACTAAGAAATCCAAACAGTGAGAGCACTTGAGGGAAATGTTAAGACATTTATTCTAATTCCTTTCATGCTGAGTCTGCTTTGCTCAGGCCATAGAGGCCGAGAGTGTATATGTGTGTGTCTAAAATATATACAGTATATGTGTGTGTGTGTGTGTGTCTGTGTGTGTGTGTGTGTGTGTGTGTGTGTGTGTGTGTGTGTGTGTGTGTGTGTGTGTGTGTGTGTGTGTGTGTGTGTCTGTGTGTGTGTGTGTGTGTGTGTGTGTGTGTGACTGTTTTACGTTTGTGACAAAGTGTTCCACGGAGCTCACATATCTGCCATAGCTCACAGTGCACTAACCCCAACCTAAAAATAACACGAGAGATTGTTGAGAGGGACGTGGACCGACAGGGAGAGGGAGAGGCCCCGGAGCCCGGAGGACACAAGGTCAGAGGAAAGGAAAACACGAGGAGCCCAGGCACCTGGAGGAGGACTCAGTCTGCAGCAACAACAGCAACTCCTATCTAACCAGAAGAGAGTGTGTGTGTGTGTGTGTGTGTGTGTGTGTGTTCTGCCTCCTGGGAGCCCTGTGGGCATGCTCAGTACTGCTCAGTACTGCTCAGTACTGCTCAGTACTGCTCAGTACTGCTCAGTACTGCTCAGTACTGCTCAGTACTGCTCAGTACTGCTCAGCGGTAGTAAACAGGAAGCGTGCCACAGCAGAAAGGAACATACATGTTGACACAGAGCGGGCCACCATCAGCGCCGCGTGGTCGTCCTCCACTTACAGCTTGATGATGTGCGGGTGTCTGAACAGTTTGAGGTTCTGGATCTCTCGTTTGATCTTCCCGACGACGTCCAGGCTGCGGATCCTCTGTCTGTTGAGGATCTTTACCGCCACTTTATGGCCCGTCAGCTGATGCTCGCCAACTGGAAGAGACAAAAGAATACAGACGTGTAGAAGCAGAGTTTTCCAGATTAAAGTCTATATATAAATACATATATATATATATATATATATATATATATATATATATATATATATATATATATGTATTTATAAAGAAATATACTTGGATATTTTCTGAGATCACAAAGTGCCAAATTCACTAGAAAAAAACCCTCACAAATTAACATATACATTTAACATTCTTTAAGATTATAAAGTCATACATTTGTGAGAGATTTCTTGTAAAAATACTACTTTAAATTTTATTTTTCTCAAATGTATGCCTTTATACTCTTTGAGAAAATCAAGTATTCTCCTCGTAAATTTGTTAATTGTTCTTGAATATTCACTGAGATTAAAGTGGTAAATTTATAAGTATTTTCTTGTAAATTCACCACTTTAATCTTAGAGAATATTCAAGTATTTTCTTGTAAATTTACCACTTTAATTTTAGAGAATATTCAAGTATTTTCTTGTAAATTTACCACATTAATCTCGGAAAATATTCAAGTATTTTCTTGTAAATTTACCACTTTAATCTCAGTGAATATTCAAGTATTTTCTTGTAAATTTACCACTTTAATGTCGGAGAATATTCAAGTATTTTCTTGCAAATGTGCCACCTTAATCTCCGACGTTCTGACTATTAGCACGCTTCCCCGGGCTGTGAATTATTTTTATTTGTTTTTACCTACAATGGCCCTAATGCAACATTATTAATAATAATAAATAAATAATAAAGATTAAATAAAAATAATAAAAATAAAAAATAAAAAATAATTAATAATAATTTTTAAGATTTAATTCAATCCCGTATTTAAACAATGGGAATTTTTATCGGTTAACGTTATAGGATTTACCCTCTCGTGGAATTAATGACGGCGGTGTACGCCCCGCCCCCTGCCCCGCCCCCTCTGAGCTACTGCGCAGCTCTAACTGCGCACCCAATAAACGGCTGACTGAGCCGCGAGTTAGAGCTCACAAGGTCACGCAGAGTGCAAGAAACCTGAAATAAAACCCTCCACGGGGGAAACCTTTAGGTTCCCCCGACTCTGCGGGCTCTCAGCGAGCAGACCACCGCATAGGAATGCGGTGACACCCCGCAACAGACTGTCGGTTAACGTTTAAGATCACACGGTGGTTTCGGGGAGAGGGTCTCCGCTTTACGGACGACCCTCGAACGCAACACGGTCCCGACTGTTTAAGCGCTTGAACGTCACACGTTAAAAACCGGTACGACACAAACATGGTGACTTAACTCTTCACTTTCCCGAAGGTGCCCACTCCCAGCGTCACGCCCAGGACGTAATGGCCGATCTTCACCCGGCCTTCGTGCTTCGGCTGCTGCCGCTCTGCCATCTTATTTCCCGGGTAACCGACGGAGGGGCTCGCTCGGTGCACCGTGTGTGTGTGTGTGTTTCTTCTGACGGGAGCGCACGGAGGGGCGGGGCACTTCACTCCTGTCACCGGGAGGGAGGGAGAGGGAGAGGGGGAGAGAGATGGAGAGGGAGAGGGGGAGAGAGATGGAGAGGGAGCAGAGAGAGAGAGAGAGAGAGAGAGATGCTTCTTTATACTTCTACTACATTTTGGAATCAAAACATTTTTTACTCCGTGACTTTCATTTGACAGTTTAAGTTATTTGTTTCTTTGCACACTTAGATTAATAATACAAATTACTATATATTTAAGAGAGAGAGAGAGAGAGAGAGAGAGAGAGATAGAGATGGGCGGGCTGCATGGTGGTAGCAAGAGGGGTCTGGGTTCGGTTCCCGGTCTGGGTGGTCCTTCTGTGTGGAGTCTGCATGTTCTCCCCGTGGCAGCGTGGGTTCCCTCCGGGTTCTCCGGTTCCTCCCAGAGTCCAGAGACCTGCAGCTCAGCTCAGGTTGACTGGACTCTAAACTACCCGTAGGTGTGGATGTGAGCAGCAATGGTTGTCAGCCTCTATGTGAGCCCTGAGATGAACTGGAGACCTGACCAGGTGAACCCTGACCAGGTGAACCCTGACCAGGTGAGCCCTGACCAGGTGAACCCTGACCAGGTGAACCCTGACCAGGTGAACCCTGACCAGGTGAGCCCTGACCAGGTGGACCCTGACCAGGTGAGCCCTGACCAGGTGAACCCTGACCAGGTGAACCCTGACCAGGTGAGCCCTGACCAGGTGAACCCTGACCAGGTGAGCCCTGACCAGGTGAGCCCTGACCAGGTGGACCCTGACCAGGTGAACCCTGCCTTCACCCAGTGTCAGCTGGGATCGGCTCCAGCGCCCTAACAGGATAAGCGGTTCGGATAATGGATGGATATATATATATAGAGAGAGAGAGAGAGAAAGAGAGAGAGAGAGAGAGAGAGAGACGTATATGTATATATATATAGAGACAGAGAGAGAGATATGTATACGTATACGTATCTCTCTCTCTCTCTCTCTTTCTATATATATATATATATATAAAGTAGTATTTGTACAAGAAATCTCTCACAAATGTATGACTTTATAGTCAACGGGCCCCTACGTCCTCATCAAACTGGTTGTGCTCACACATAGCTGCTTCCCATAATGTTCAGGGGCCTTCCTGAGGCCATTCACAAGTGTGTTGGCCCCTATCGCTTTGTGGTGGCCCCTATCGCTTTGTGGTGGCCCCTATCGCTTTGTGGTGGCCCCTATCGCTTTGTGGTGGCCCCTATCGCTTTGTGTTGGCCCCTATCGCTTTGTGGTGGCCCCTATCGCTTTGTGGTGGCCCCTATCGCTTTGTGGTGGCCCCTATCGCTTTGTGGTGGCCCCTATCGCTTTGTGGTGGCCCCTATCGCTTTGTGTTGGCCCCTATCGCTTTGTGGTGGCCCCTATCGCTTTGTGGTGGCCCCTATCGCTTTGTGTTGGCCCCTATCGCTTTGTGGTGGCCATTATCGCTTTGTGTTGGCCCCTATCGCTTTGTGTTGGCCCCTATCGCTTTGTGGTGGCCCCTATCACTACCACATCCGTCCCCTGTGTTTGTTTTAAATACTAGTGACTAATAATTCATCCTAAAGCATCAAACTGTTGATAATCTCCCGTAAACTCTTTTAATAATAAGTGAGCCTGATGGAAGATGAGCTGCCACACTGAACCACTAGGTGGCGGTGTAGGTCTAATTTATGCGGCTGCAGCTTTTGTGGAGTTTTCTTCTCAAAGTTAGAAATGAAGCTTTTTAAACGTTTCTCTCACAGAGACATCACATTATAATTCAATAAAAATGAACACTGTAGATTAAAGTACATAAACAGTTTGTCTACATCCTTTTTAACCTCAGGAAAATAAATTAATAGTGAAAATAAAAATGAAGAATCATAAACTTTGACATGTTCTTTTTTTATTTTGTATTTAATACAGGCAAAATATTATGCATAACAACCACATCAGTATGATGTCATGACAATATATCCTCACAAAAAGATAAAATAAAGAAAATATAAAAAAATATATATTTATTTTATAAAAGAAATAAAATGAATAGGACCCTACTCTTTCTTGATGATTTTGAGTCTCTTTGTGGTCATTTTGAGTCCCACTGGTTGGTACGTGTCTCTTTGAGTGGCATTTTGTAGGGGAAGGCTGGGGGGGTGGGGTGGGGGGGGGGTCTGTGTCCAGTAGGCTCAGTAATTATGTATTATACATTGAATGTTTATGTTTTGCACCAATGCACCAAAGCAACTTTCTTGTATGTGAATCCATAATTCTGGTTCTGACGCTTCAATATATAAATCTGCATCATGAACTGATGAAACCTGCTGTTAAAACAATAACAATAAAAACTATATTTGCTTTGATTATTCTCCTGATTAAAGAGCAACATCTCCTTGTCCCTTGACGCGCGCCTCCAGTGCGCGTGTCCTACCGCCGCTGGCCGCTAGGGGCCGGAAGTGGCGCCGCATCCACCGCGCGTCGCTCTCCAGCCGGAGAACGGGATGGAAGT
>JACSYO010000617.1:0-28155 GCA_016806645.1 Ophiodon elongatus | reverse complement strand
TCCCAGGCCAGCTGGAGATATAATCCCTCCAGCGTGTCCTGGGTCTTCCCCGGGGCCTCCTACCAGTTGGGCGTGCCTGGAAAACCTCTAACGGGAGGCGTCCAGGAGGCATCCTAATCAGATGCCCGAACCACCTCAGCTGACTCTTTTCGATATGAAGGAGTAGCGCCTCAACTCCAAGTTCCCTCCGGATGTCCGAGCTCCTTACCCTATCTCTAAGGCTGAGCCCGGCCACCCTACGGAGAAAACTCATTTCGGCCGCTTGTATCCGAGACCTCGTTCTTTCGGTCACGACTCAGAGTTCGTGACCATAGGTGAGGGTCGGAACGTAGACCGCCCAGTAAATTGAGAGCTTTGCCTTCCGGCTCAGCTCCTCTTCACCAAGACGGTCCGGTGCAGCTCCTGTTTTACTGCTGCAGCCGCACCGATCCGCCGGTCGATCTCCCGCTCCATCTTACCCTCACTCGTGAACAAGACCCCGAGATACTTGAACTCCTTCGCTTGCGGCAGGCACTGCGTCCCCACCCGGATGGAGCAATCCACCGGTTTCCGGCAGAGCACCATGGCCTCGGATTTGGATGTGCTTACCCTCATCCCCGCCGTGTCACACTCGGCTGCAAATCGCCCCAGTGAATGCTGGAGGTCATGGTCCGAAGAGGCTAACAGGACCACATCATCTGCAAACAGCAGAGAGGTGATCCCGAGACCCCCGAACCCGACGTTCTCCTCCCCCCGGCTACGCCTAGATATCCTGTCCATGAAAGTCACGAACAGGACCGGTGATAAAGGGCAGCCCTGGCGGAGGCCAGCACCCACCGGGAACGCGTCTGACTTATTGCCGAGAATACGAACACAGCTCCTACTGCAGTCGTACAGAGATCGGATGGCCCGTTGTAACGGGTCCGGCACCCCATACTCCCGCAGCACCCCCCACAAAAACCCCCGAGGGACCCGGTCGAAGGCCTTCTCCAAGTCCACAAAACACATGTAGACTGGTTGGGCAAACTCCCAGAGCCCCTCCAGTAGTCTTGCGAGAGTAAAGAGCTGGTCCACTGTTCCACGACCGGGACGGAATCCGCACTGCTCCTCTTGAATCCGAGGTTCGACAATCGGTCGGAGCATCCTTTCCAGCACCCTGGCATACACTTTCCCCGGGAGGCTGAGTAGTGTGATACCCGATAATTCGAGCACACTCTCCGGTCCCCCTTTTTGAAAATGGGAACCACCACCCCAGTCTGCCAGTCCATGGGCACTGTTCCCGACCCCCATGCGACATTGAAAAGGCGTGTCAGCCAAGACAGCCCAACAACGTCCAGCGCCTTCAGCATCTCGGGGCGAATCTCATCCACCCCGGCGCCTTGCCACCAAGGAGCTTATTGACTACCTTAGTGGCCTCTGCCAAGGATATGGATGCGACCCCCCCCAAGTCTTCAGGCGCTGCCTCCTCTCCAGAGGACATGTTGGCCGGGTTTAGGAGTTCCTCAAAGTGCTCTTTCCACTGCCCGACGATGTCCCCCGTCCGGGTCAGCAGTTCCCCCCCCGTGCTGAGCACAGCCTGGGGTAAGCCCTGCTTTCCCTTCCTGAGCCGTCGGATGGTTTGCCAGAACTTCCTTGAGGCCAACCGAAAGTCCTTCTCCATGGCCTCCCGAACTCCTCCCATGCCCGAGTTTTAGCGTCCGCGACCACCGCAGCTGCAGCCCTTTTGGCCTGCCGGTACCTCTCAGCTGTTTCAGGAGACCCCCGAGCCAACCAGGCCCGAAAGGCCTCCTTCTTCAGTTTGACGGCTTCCCTCACCCCCGGTGTCCACCACCGGGTTCTCGGGTTACCGCCACGACAGGCACCGGTGACCTTCCGACCACAGCTCCTACCGGCCGCGTCCACAATAGAGGCTTTGAACATGGTCCACTCGGATTCCATGTCCCCAGCCTCCCTTGGGATATGTGAGAAGTTCTTCCGGAGGTGGGAGTTGAAAACCTCCCGGACAGGATCCTCCGCCAGACGTTCCCAGTTCACCCTCACTACACGTTTGGGCTTGCCGGGTCTCTCCAGCCGATTCCCCCGCCATCTAATCCAACTCACCACCAGGTGGTGATCAGTTGACAGCTCTGCTCCTCTCTTCACCCGAGTGTCCAAGACATACGACCGCAGATCAGATGAAACGATTACAAAGTCGATCATTGATCTACGGCCTAAGGTGTTCTGGTACCAGGTACACTTATGAGCCACCCTATGTTCGAACATGGTGTTCGTTATGGACAAACCGTGGCTAGCACAGAAGTCCAACAGCGAGACACCACTCGGGTTCAGATCAGGCAAGCCGTTCCTCCCAATCACCCCCCCGCCAGGTTTCTCTGTCGTTGCCCACGTGAGCGTTGAAGTCTCCCAGGAGAACTATGGAGTCAGCAGGAGGCGCCCTTTCCAGGACCCCTCCCACCGACTCCAAGAAGCCCGGATACTCTGAACTGCTGTTCGGTGCATAGGCACAAACAACAGTCAGAGCCTTACTCCCCGCGACCCGCAGGCGCAGGGAGGCGACCCTCTCGCTCCCCGGGTAGAACTCCAACACGGCGGCGCTCAGCCGGGGGCTCGTGAGTATCCCACTCCCGCCCGGCGCCTCTCACCCTGGGCAACTCCGGAAAAGGACAAAGTCCAACCTTTCTCCAGGAGCTTGGTTCCAGAGCCAGTGCTGTGCGTGGAGGTGAGGCCAACTATATCTAGCTGGTACCGCTCCACCTCCCGCACCAGCTCCGGCTCTTTCCCCGCTTGGAACGTCACTAGAGCTAGTCTATGCCGCCGGCGATCAGCTCGCCCAGGCCCCCTGCCCGGCCTGCCGCCCGGTCCACATAGCACCCGACCCCGATGCTTATCCCTGCGGGTGGTGGGTCCACAGGGTGGCTGCTCCATGACGTTTCTGCCCGGCCACCAGACGCTCGCCTACGAGCTCCCCTCCCGGGTCTGGCTCCGGGAGGGTGCCCCGGTTTCCCTGGTCCGGGCGAGGTGGCCTTAGTCCGTGTGCTGCTGTTCATCGGGGTTTTTGAACCGCTCAGGTTTTTCTTTTTACAGAATACAATTAACAATTATTGTGAAAGAAACTGCCAAGATGAGGTTTTTCATGAATCATTGTGATATTGCTCGTAAATTAACCCTCCTGTCGTGTTCGTTTTGTTTACTTTAGTGTTACCGGTCTGTTTTAACTGCTCTTAAATTAACACAAAAACAATTAATCACCACCAAATTTTATTTAACACCTTTTTAAGCTGTGAACAATGTCTCAGACTCGTGGTTTACATGAATAACTGCTGCGAATATACAAAGAATAGACACTGAAAATGTATCACTAAATTGTGTGTGTGTGTGTGTGTGTGTGTGTGTGTTGAAGGCTTGTTTTATTGTCTATAGGGGCACAGAGCTTTTATCTCTGGCGCCGTTGAATTAGTGGAGTCACTAAAAGCTTTCCCAAGCTCTTCCAGGAAGAGTCTCCTCTTGAGCTGATTCCAGGCTGGGTCGATCGTCCATCCACATCACATACGCATTATATGCAGACACACCCAGGATGTTGTGGAACACCACCACAGGCCAACGGGCTGTCATTCGCTTGCAGGTGTATGTACCAGTAAGCTGCAATGAAATAAATAAGAGATTGGAAACTATATTGAATCTGTCTTACACAAAAATGCAATGTTTTACGTGAATAAAAGTAAGATAAAATACATGATAGATGAAAATATACATTTCCTTATGAAGGCAGTCGACACCTCCTTTGTTGCTGTTGTATTCCTGGATGATATGGGGCTTCCTGTCCTTTGCAGTGCTGACAGTGGCGTCTTTGTGTAGTGTGATCATCAGGATGACCTTTCTGTTCTTCTTAGGAACATGTGACACAAGACCGTGTGTGTCAATGAAAGGTAATTTTGACGAGAGTGCCTCTCTCCCTCTGGCCGACACCTGCGCAGGGGGAAGTTCAGGCTTGTTCTTTCTCACCTTCCCCACCACAGTGAGCTTTCGTTTCAGCGGCTCCTGACCAAGCGCATATGACGTAAAAAAGTTATCACGTGATATTATGCCCCCTGAGACCGGCTGTCATGTCCAGTACAACACGCATGCCCTGTTTTTTTTCTGGCCTTCCATCAGTAGGTTTCCCCGTGTAGACTTGCATATTACAGGCATAGCTGCTCCTGGCATCACATGCTGCTCAGATCTTGATTCCATACTTGCCTGGTTTGCTTGGCATGTACTGCTTGAATGGACAGCGAGCTCTAAAAGGGACCAGGCGCTCGTCGACTGTCACCTTGTAGATCAGTGGTAGGCGCTCCACCCACCTGTTCCAAACGTTCCTGATGGCAGTCAGTTTGTCGTTTCGCCAGTGGGCAGGTCGTGTATCATTTAAGAGTGACTTAAGACTTTCCTCTTTGATAACTCTTACAGTTATTGCTGGTTCAGATTTATAGTTATTGCTGGTTCAGGTTTATTGTTAGGACTGGTTCAGGTTTATAGTTAGGACTGGTTCAGGTCTACAGTTAGGGCTGGTTCAGGTTTATAGTTAGGACTGGTTCAGGTTTATAGTTAGGGCTGGTTCAGGTTCATAGTTCGGGCTGGTTCAGGTCTATAGTTAGTGCTGGTTCAGGTATATAGTTAGTGCTGGTTCAGGTTTATAGTTAGGGCTGGTTCAGGTTTATAGTTGGTGCTGGTTCAGGTTTATAGTTCGAGCTGGTTCAGGTTTGCCCTGGTCCAGCCCCTAGATATGCTGCTTTAGGTCTAGACTGCTGGGGGACATATTAGGATACACTGAGCTCCTCTCTCCTCCTCTCTCTCTCTTTCTGTAGGAATTTATGTCACATCAATGCACATTACTAACTCGACTTCGTCCCTGGAGTCTTTGTGCTTTCTCGCCTCGCAGGTTTCCATGGATCGTGGTTGTATCTGGACCCTGGTCCTGGTTTTATCCAGACCCTGGTCCTGCCTCCTGCCTCCTGCCTCCTGCCCTGCTGACCCCCACCATTCTCTATTTCCTTCTGTATGAGTTCATGCACTATTAATACACATTACTAACTTTGCTCATCTCCGGAGTCTTTGTTCTTTCTCGCCTCACAGGTTTACGTGGATCATGGTTATATCTGGTCCTGGTTTTATCTGGACCCTGGTCCTGCCTGACAACTAGTGCTATTATCATTGTTATTGCTAGTTGCATTGCTATTAGTATTGCCAATACCATTACTGCTTTTATTATCATTATTATTCTACTATATCCTCTGTTACTGTTATTTTTTGTAGTTGGAACGTTTTCATCGTCCTACTACTCTAATTATGTGAGTCATTTCTCTCATATGCATTCAATGTGTTGTAACTCTGTTATGTTGTTCATTCTGTACACATGCCATCTATTGTACTTCTGTCCATCCTGATAGAGGATCTTCCTCTGTTGCTCTCCCTCAGGTTTCTTCCCTTTTTCTCCCCGTTAAAGGTTTTTGTGGGGTCAAAGGTTAGAGGATGTCGTATGTGTACAGATTGTAAAGCCATCTGAGGCAAATTTGTAATTTTGGGCTATACAAAACTAATTGAATTGAAATTGAATCTCTGTTATCAAATCGGATAATTCTTGAGATGACATGAAACTGTTGTAAGGATATTGTTGACCGGAATAAAGGCCTCCCAGGACTCCGCATCCCACAGACTTTTTGTAGTGTAACAGGATTGCACGGAGGACCCAGATATAAATGGCGGCGCAGCAGGCAGAGTCAGTTTGCGGGTTGTTATTGATATTTAATAAAACAACTTGAATAAACAAAAACAACAGAAAATCAAGCTCATTCCAAGAGCGCTTTCCCCAAACTAAAACTAAACTTTTCCTAATCTAGCCGGGACGCTAGCCAACTTACCGGGACCTATTTCTCCACCTTGGAGATCTAAGAGAGCACCCACACTGCTCCTCTCCTAGCATGTCTCTCCTCGCATGTCTTCCCTGCTTGTCCTTTTGTTCCTCTCCTTGACGAGGAGATGAGGTCCAGGTGTGTCTCCTGCCACACCTGATCTCACTCTCCTGGAGCAGTGGGTAGATCCTTCTGGCTGGATGGTATACTCCAGCCACGCTCCAGTGCCCATTGTATGGTGAGAGCTTCCTTTTCTACCGTGGCATATCTTTGTTCTCTTGTGTTGAGCTTCTGACTGATATAGATAATGGGATGCTCCTCACCTTGAACTTCCTGGGAGAGTACGGCCCCTATGCCCATCTCTTATGCATCCGTCTGAACAATCATCTCCCGGCTGAAGTCTGGGGTCAACAATATCGGCTGTGAACTGAGGGCCCCCTTAAGGCCCTGAAAGGCCTGTTCAGCTTCTTCTGTCCACTTTACCCTGAGTGGCTGGAGGCTCTGGTCAAGTCTGTGAGGGGAGACGCTACAGCAGAGACGTTTGGGATGAAGCGACCATAGTATGAGGTCAGACCTAAGAATGTCTTTACCTGGGCCTTTGTGGACGGGCGTGGCCAGCCCTGGATTGCCCGGACCTTGCGGTCTTGTGGCCTCACATTTGAGCCCAGGTTGTGCTGAGAACACATTCAAATTCTGCTGGACCAGCTCCCTGGTTTGTTGTAAATGTGCTTTTGATAAGCCGGGACCATATGCTACTTCAGTAACTCCACTGTCTGGAGAAGAGGGGAACACATCAGGGGAAATACAAAACAGAAGCGTATCTCGGGCCATACCACTTTTTCAACAGGTTAACATGGTAGATTTGGGAGGTTTTGCATCGCCCCGGCTGACATACCTTGTATTTGACTGGAGCAACCTTCTCTGCTACCTCATAGGGTCCTTGCCAGGAGGCCAAGAACTAGTGGCTAGTGGTGGGGATTAAGACCAGCACTTTGTCCCCTGGTTGGAACTCCCGAGGTTGGGCCCCTCTATTGTACACTCGCCTTTGTGCTTCTTAGGCTTGAGCCATGTGCTCCCTCACCATTGGCCACACGTCCTTCATATGAGCCTGCATCTTCTCCACATGTTCCACAAGGCACTGATGGGGACTTGGTTGCTCCTCCCAGGCTTCTTTTGCGATGTTTTCAGATTAGGGTCCTCCAACTGGGCCGTTCCGAACTGGCCCCTCAAACTTGGCAGCAAGGATGCAAAAAAAAAGTTATCCAGTGTCTCCTCTGCATTTGAACTCGGGGTACCCCTCCTTTCTTCAAGTGCCGCACACACCAGTTTAGGCGCCTCCTGACGAGATGTACTGGTGGGAGTACGTTTTTTCTCTCTGCTTTTAAATTTTGGACCAGACTTGATTCTGGGTGGACTCCCCCGTTTTTCTTAGCGCAGCCTGTGATATAGTGGGCAATCCCGTCCCACCAAGACTTGGACCAAGAGAGATGGAACCACCCCTACTTTCAGCTGACAGCTGCCTTTAACTGGAGTGAGTTTGATGATGCCGGTAGGATACTCTTTGGTGTCCCCATGTACGCAGGAGACCGGCACCACCTCACCAGGCTGGATTCTGCTGACTAGTCGTTTTCTTGGCCTCATACGGTAGAGACCGAATGTACTTGTCCATCATGATCCTCTCCAAGACACTTAGCTTCTCGGGGTCGAAAGCCAAGCTTTGGTAACCCGGCCGAGGTCATACATTTGTGCCCTGGCTCGCAATTCTGGCTTAAATCTGGTTTTAATCTCGCTCTTGCTGCTAAACTGTAGCCGTACCTTGCCAGGATTTCCTTTTTTAAAACAGCGTATTCCTTGGCCTGGTCCGTAGGGAGGTCGAGGTAGGCTTGTTGTACCGGACTGAGGAGGAAGGGACCGACAAGATCTGCCCAGGTCTCGTCGGGCCAGCCCTCCCTCTTAGCTGTATGCTTGAAGGCCATCAAGTAGGCCTCTATATCGTCACTCTCTCTCATTTTAGGAATAAACCGGCATGGATTTGGCTGCCTGGTCCCTTCCCTTAGTGCTGGAGGGGCTGCCGCCATACACTTCTGGACCACTGCATGGATAAGGGCATTCTGCTATCGTTGCTCTTGGATCATTGCCCAATGCAGGGTCGGCTGTTCAGCAGAAATACGCACCGACTCTCGCACCAGATCCTCCATTGTTGGACTGCTACGCCACCACTACGGTCCTAGCGCCCACATTCTCCACCAGTGTAACAGGATTGCATGGAGGACCCAGATATAAATGGCAGCACAGCAGTCAGAGGCAGAGTCAGTTTGCCCGTCGACGCACGCTGGCGCATTTTTTCTGTGTTTACTTGATGTTTAAATTAATTGCTCCGTGATAATACGGCACAGAAATATGTTTGAGATGTTGTCGGAATCTGTGGACTCTCCACTTCTGTGTCGTTGTTCTCACGAGATCGTACGTGACTCACACAGCGAGCTGAGCGCATCGACGTGTTGTGTGATTCGTGGGTGTCGAGCTTCGCCTCTCACCGTCATTTGTGGATTCATGTGTCCGTCTACATTTTTGTATGAAACTAACCCATGGACACTCAGTAAATCACTAAGGACCTACCCACCACCTTACGCTTCAGAAAAACAGTGCAGTTTTCATTCAGTCGGCATGTGAGAGCTCAGAGAGAAGAGAGGAAGTACGAAGAGAAAGTTTACAGTTAGCGATGTACTTTCAGCGATATAGTAAATATTTAGTTTGAAAACAAAAATGGTTGTAATGTTCATTTTTCATTTGCACACATCCCATGAAGCTTGATCTGTATATGAAGTAATGACTCATTTTATCTCAGTGCCTCTACTAAATTTGGTTTTAGACATTTATTATACATTTATCTACTATTTCATCCATATATTCCACCACTTTTGTGAACCTAAGACTTTGGTAAACCAATTTCAAGCACAAAAACAGTTCGTCCACATGAGTAAAGGTATGTTTTCAAAAGAGATTTGAAGAATTTCAAAAATCAGACTTCAATTTTTCAGTTTTATGGCCAAATTATCTCTTTGCAGGACAATTGGTGCCTCATTATATAGATAGCTGAGATTGTTCTGCAAATTATCATATACAAAACATGGGTATGTCTCATATGCAACTACCTTTTAAAGGTGAATTTAAGAAATCGGTACACCCTTCCAACCAGGCAGAACATCCCTTTCCCTCAGCCCCTTATAGTAGCCTCATTGTTTGACCGATATACTCCTGCTAGAATCCACAGACTCATGTAGGCTCGGAGGTCTACTTGGTCCAATGCTCTCCACATGTCCTCAAACACACGCCCTCCACGTTTGTCGTATTCAGTATAATACCCTCAATGGACTCTGGCAAAAGAGTTGGAAGCTGGACTTGATGTCATCCACACGAGATGCTGCATATTGTGTTGGCCCTGGCGTCATCCTTATTATGTTTTCAATTCTCGCTCTGCCTCCTCTGTCCTGGGAGGATGAATACCAGAGCAAGTTGCCTCCCTTGGACTGGAATGTCACCTCTGGTCAGTCTCATAATAATCAGGATCGAAATCAGGATCAATGTTGTCTTCAATTTCTGAGACATCTTCCTCTATCTCCGGTTCAATCCCCTCTTCATCTGGTTAAAAAATTTGGTCCAGAGCTTCTCTGACAGAAAATCGCCTCATCAGTTGCCAACTCATTGTGTTCACAGAGTAAAATAAGAGTAAGGTATAAAGGTTTATATAGGGAGAAAGTGAGAAGACATGAAACATTGTTAAGTCTGGAAGGTGTGGTTCACGTGGGGGGATGGGCACATAAGCGTGGGATAGAGATGGGTTCCCATAACAAACACCTGAATTTTTTGTTTGAAGTTTAAAATGTGTACAAATTTATATATGGGGCTGTGAACAGGTGTTCACACAGGTGTGTGTGTGTGTGTGTGTGTGTGTGTGTGTGTGTGTGTGTGTGTATGTGCATGGGAGGGGGGAGGGTTGTGGATGTGTGGGTATGTGGGTGTGTATGGGGCTGTTTTCTATCTGATGAATGGACATAATCTAGTCTTTCCCATTAATTTCCTATGGTGGTCACTTTTGACCAGGAGCACCGTGGGTGTTACAAAGTTGACTCAACCACTAAAAATTCAATGAAAGTGGTAATCAGCAATGTTATATGTTAAAATGCCTAGTGTGGGGGATATCATAAGGCCTTGATGCAATCAGATGTAAAACAGAATATTTATGATTGATTAAAGTTGTAAATCAGTCAGATTTGACCCGAACATGACAGGATGGTTAAAGTTCTAAGGTATTTAGTTTCAGTTAAATCCTGTTTCTGGTGAACTCTGTAGTTCATCTAGTTGTTGTGTATTTACCCTCTAAACCCCCAGAATCCTCCGGAGGGATTAAAAAGCAGGATTCCTCACTAAAGTACACCAGAAGCTGTAAAAACGTTATGTTTAGTGAGATTATCATCTTTCCAACGGGCCATGAACACATCATGGGTGACAAAGAAACCGAAACTAAGCTTATAATTGTGATATTACATAAAACCATTTTATTCTACACGTCTCATTTAAAGTCCTAAATAAACCGTTTACTTTAATCAGATTCTGTAAAAAACATTAAATTCTGAGCTCTTCAGTGAAACTATGACGTCATGATTGATTCCTCTGAGACCAACAGTCACGTGACAACAAATCAGAGAAACTCTGAGAGACCTTCAGGCTGCAGTTAATACATTGTACTGTGTTTAGTTGAGTTTAGTTTCTCTCAGTATGACCGACCTTTCACTTCATAAAACCATATGAATGATATGTTTTACATACGGAATCAGTAAATTAAGATCTAGAGCGCTTTGAGTGAACGGAAGAATAGAAAAGTCCTTTTACTGTTTTAATTGGCGGAAATTTTAATTTTTTTCCTTTTGATGAAAAGCTTAAATTGTAATGTTTTACAGTTTGGGTTATTTTAAATCTGCTCAGTACAATCAACATTAACACACTTTAGTTTGTATTTTTCCATTTTAATTTAACAAGTAAAGAAATAAAAGACACTGTGATGGATTATAACATTGAAATATTAATTTGCTTTCACTTTTTCGAGACGTTCACTTAACTTTAAAATTTATGACTGAATTTGACTTTTACTGCAGATATGGGAGGACAGGCCAGCTCTCCCCCTCCAGCTAACGGTCAACACATTACCCCTCCCCTCACTTTTACCTCTCCATGTAAGATTACTTTTGAAAATCATTCATAAAAAGTTACTCAAATGTTGTAGGATTTTTATCTGTGATGAACATGTGTCGTTCTTGTCAGTTTTCAGTGAACCATGGAGGAAAATCAACTGGGGGTGAGTGTGTCTGCGTCCTGAAAGTGAAGTTATTACTGATGAGTGTTCTCTTATTACCAACATATGCTCTTGAATTACTTGATTTAGTTTGTGAATGAATCATTTGTGTGCACATATTAGTATTATATAATACTGCTGACATTTAAACAGGTAAACACTGTTGCTGTTGTTTGCATAGTTAGCATTGTTAGCATTGTTAGCTACAAACATGTTGTCAGTAAAAATGCTCTCAATCCCGAGGCAACACATATAAATCAAAAAGAAAAGAAAGACTTGCACTTAAAAATAGTTTAACCTTGAACTTATTTGTGGTTGCTGGGCTGACTCACAGAAACCTCCTGAGTAATTTACATTTGCTGTGTGCGTTGTTGTTAAAGTCTGATGTAATGTTTCCTCCCTGAGCAGAAACAAACAGAGCGCTCTGCAGGAAGTGAAGGACTACAATCCTCCGTCTGAAGGCCTGCAGCTCAGGATTCTTCTTCATGGACCAGTTGGAGCTGGAAAGTCCAGTTTCATCAACTCCATCAACAGTGTCTTAAGAGGCAGAATGTACACTCAGGCTTTGGCAGCTAATACCGCTACCAGCTGTTTCACCAAAGAGGTAAGGAAAACCTTTGATTGTGTTGATTATAAAACATCCCAAATTCATATTCTTGGGATGTGGCAGGAGCGTGTTTGGTTATGACATTACAGTATTGATATTAATAAAATTATGAATATTAATAATAAATAAATTACTCCATTCTCACAATTATGAATATCAATAGAATTCTTAACATATATTAATAATAATATTAATAATAATGGAGCACCACCCTGGGATCAGGGACCAATAACCAAACTGTGGATTAAGTCTCAAAATTGGTGTTCACTCAAAATGTCAATAGTCAAATTATTATTCCACATTCAGAGTGAAAAGTGAAGGTTTGAATCCTAACGCTGACTTCAACAACCAGATATCATCACAACACATAAGCACAGAATAATCACAGAAACTGCTCTTTAAAACTATAACAGAGTTTAACGTACGTATGTAAAGTACAGTTAAAGGTCAAAGGAATCCTCTGTATTGCAGCAGGGATTTGTTCTTCTTCCCTCAGACCAGGGACCATAACGCTCTATCGGTGCGCTGATTCTCGTCTGCAGTGTTGAAAACAACGAATGTCCACTTCAAGAATCCAGGAATTCCGTGAGCTTCCTTCTGCAGGTTAAAGTGTTGCGGAGCACGGGGCAAGTTATCTGCTCCTCCTTCAGGATTCATAAACAGTCTGTTGTTCGACCAGTGAATTTAGGACTGTTCCCTGGAGTTTTTCTTGAAAAGCACCAATGTTGTTTCACCTCTTTCACACAACTCGAGTCGCATGGGACGGAGCAGGGTGATGGTATGCACTGGTCTAATGGCCCTGTCACAGGGACTGCCTAGGGTTACCATGGCTCTCGTCCAATCAGGCACCAGTGTTGTGGTTTGAATCAAATCTCAGACAATGTGAGATTTAAACGCCTGGTTTTACAATCCAGGCTTTCCAAATGACATGTAGGCCCCTCTTTGTTTCAACCACATGGTGAAGTCCTAACAATTGTCATTTAAAACTTGGCAATAACCAAGCCGACCTCACCGAGAAACAGGCTGTATCGTTTGTACAGGCAGCTTATTACGACCACACACCGTATGTAAGAGGTGGACTTAGTCGTGGTGACGTCACTCATTGGTTTGTGGACTGATGTTTTGAAGCCACGACGTTTACGTTCACTAAATATATTAAACAGTGTATGCTTTGCACGTGGAATACGTTTTGTCATTGCCCTGTGGTCACTTGTAGGCCTGTAGCTATTTTTGGGGAATATATTTTGGTCAAATTCAATGAAAAACTACATTTATAGGTTGAATGTGCATGTGTTCCATATCTGCTTTTATTGGAAACACAAGAACTTCCTGATAAAGTAACTCTGTCATAAGTCATAATCAACTGTTTTCTGAGCACGTTGTGAGCAACCCCACGTTTTAGTCAAGTTCCACCTCAGCACCAGGAGAGAGACAATCCTGGTGCGGGCCATGTCTGATGTGGACTAATCAACGACGATCGATCTGTTGTAGTTTGATGAGTTCAAATCCAAATAGGGAGAACTAACTAACCATATTGATGAACCCAAAACTGCAAAAACTAATCCATAAACCATACTAGCTTGCTGTGGATGTCTATTCCTTCTCTCTAATGATAATAATAATAATAATAAACAGCACTTTTTCTCCATATCTACTTTACAGTACACAACCTACAAGATCCAGAAAGGAGGCCCAGAGTCCTTTTACCCTTTTGTCTTCAATGACACTGCGGGCCTGGGTCCAATCAATAGTGTCCTGGTGGACGACGTCAAACTGGCTTTAAAGGGACACGTGAAGAACGGTTACGAGGTACAAACTTTACAGAAAAGCTTACCACAAAATTAGTTAATGTGATTAATTTGAATTATATAAAAATACAGTCCTTTTAACTGGGTTTAAATTTGTTTTTCCAGTTCAATCCTGAATCTAGCTTGTCAGAGGACGATACATTCTACAACAATTCCCCAAATCTCAACGACAAAGTTCATGTTCTGGTTTGTGTCGTTGATGCCAACACAGTTTCTCAAATGGATGATAAAACTGTGAAGAAGATTCAGGACATCAGGATGGAAGCCAGTAAACTGAGTGAGAGCAGAAATCTCTGTTTATTCTTCTCTAGTGTTTTTAATAGAAATGTCTCTTCTAGTAGCTTTGATTGTGGTTCACATAATCAGAGAGTTTGTATTCATGTTCAGTGACGGGACTCAGTAGTTTTCTACCTTTTGTCCTGGCAGAGATCCCTCAAGTGGCCATTCTCACCAAAATTGATGAAGTCTGTCCTGAAATCAAAAATGATTTAAAGAACGTCTACAAAGTCAAGTGCCTGAAGGAGAAGGTATGTTTGATCAGCAATATTATGCATTTGCACAGAGACGGAATCACAATTAGAAAATGACCATGATCACGGTCTGCACAAAGGCTCCACAAGTGGTCGTGGCGCTTGATTGAGCCACCTGATGAGAGCTTTTCAGACGTGACTGTCACTAATAGTTCACTGATTTACATGATTTTAGAAAGAGGGACAGTTAGTTTTTAGATGCTTTAGAAACAGGAAGTCTTAAAAATCTACATTTGAGTAAATATTTTGCAGCCAAATTGTTTCCAGGATATTCAACCTTTTGTTTCTTTAAAATGCAGTTAATACTTGACTTTCTTGACAGGGCTTGTGTGAAGGTAAAGTAGTTCATGAATATGAGATATGAGTTTAAAGATAGTTATAATTCTTCCTCGGCATCGTGGAGGTTGGTTTATGACGTTACGTTCAATGTCTTCTTGCTTCATCACAGGACAGCGCCTTCATCCATACTCCTTGCGCTCCATCCGCAGAGGCTCGCGCTGGATAAACGACACTTAAGTTATGACGAGTACTAGCCAATCAGTGGCAGAGTAGGGCGGATCATGCCTTCCCAATCAGGCGGCAACCTCCGGTTCTGCCGAGTGAAGGCGAAGCTTTATGTGTTAAAGCTGCATTCTCTCTCCTGACCACCAGGGGGCGACTCGTCTGGTTGTATAGAAGTCAAAGCTTCATGTGTCAAAGCTGCATTCTCTCTCCTGACCACCAGGGGGCGACTCCTCTGGTTGTATAGAAGTCAAAGCTTCATGTGTCAAAGCTGCATTCTCTCTCCTGACCACCAGGGGGCGACTCCTCTGGTTGTATAGAAGTCAAAGCTTCATGTGTTAAAGCTGCATTCTCTCTCCTGACCACCAGGGGGCGACTCCTCTGGTTGTATAGAAGTCAAAGCTTCATGTGTTAAAGCTGCATTCTCTCTCCTGACCACCAGGGGGCGACTCCTCTGGTTGTATAGAAGTCAAAGCTTCATGTGTCAAAGCTGCATTCTCTCTCCTGACCACCAGGGGGCGACTCGTCTGGTTGTATAGAAGTCAAAGCTTCATGTGTCAAAGCTGCATTCTCTCTCCTGACCACCAGGGGGCGACTCCTCTGGTTGTATAGAAGTCAAAGCTTCATGTGTCAAAGCTGCATTCTCTCTCCTGACCACCAGGGGGCGACTCCTCTGGTTGTATAGAAGTCAAAGCTTCATGTGTTAAAGCTGCATTCTCTCTCCTGACCACCAGGGGGCGACTCCTCTGGTTGTGTAGAAGTCAAAGCTTCATGTGTTAAAGCTGCATTCTCTCTCCTGACCACCAGGGGGCGACTCCTCTGGTTGTATAGAAGTCAAAGCTTCATGTGTTAAAGCTGCATTCTCTCTCCTGACCACCAGGGGGCGACTCCTCTGGTTGTATAGAAGTCAAAGCTTCATGTGTTAAAGCTGCATTCTCTCTCCTGACCACCAGGGGGCGACTCCTCTGGTTGTATAGAAGTCTATAGAAAATGACTCTACTTCTCTCTTGATTTATTCCCTCAGTAAACATTGTAAACATGAGTTTATGTCTCAATCTCTAGTTTCAAGTCTTCTTCAATACAGCATGATGTTCATTTAGTAAATTATGGTCCATTTAGAGTCAAACAGACCATAAAGAGGGGATGCTTTAGGGCGGGGCTACAAGGTGAGGGGCGGGGGGGGGGAGGTGGCTGGCTGGCTGGCTGGCTGACCTCCATATAGCCAATCATCAATCATGGCTAAAATAACCAATATTGCTGCTTTGTTCATATTGTGGAAGTCCTAGATATCCCGAGAAACTAAATGTTGTCTTGTCTGAGTTCATAACATCATCTTGAGGCGCTCTGTGAATTTCATTGAGCTGTATTCATTGCATCTATTAAGCCACACGTCGACTGGTTTAATACAGCTGTTTGAACCCAAAATATACAGGTTTTGCTGTAATTGTTTTTGCAATAAATGGATAAAAAGGATGCCAAAAAAAAAAAAAAAAACAGATTAGTTAAACGTCTGAATTCATGCTTTGTCAGGTCTGTCCACAAGACGACAAGCAAATTACTTTGGAAATGCTTGTTTTCTGAATGGAGTCTGGATCGATCAGTGCTAGGCTAGGCTAACGTTGTAGCTGCTCCATCAACACTCAAAACAACGTCATCTAGGCGTAAATACGGCAGCGTCATTATTGTTTGCACCATAGATAGTCTACGGTCTCTTCTGATGTGAGGTATCGTAGAGATCTGGGTGAACACAGATGGAGATAGGAGAACTACATCACTTGAGATTTGTCTGATTGGCTCGCTGTGAGGACGCGTTAAAAAGGAAAAGAAGGACTCAGTGAAAACTTGATTTGATTTAAGAAAGCACAATATACAATATACGTCTCCAACACTCAACAACACAGCATGACTCAGCTACAGGTGAGGGAGAGGAATGAGGAAGTAAAACTACCTCTGATAGGCTGACATCTACCACCTGTTGGACTGCCTCTGACGTAACACTGGTATTTATTTTGGACTTTGACTCTGAAGAGATGAGGGTGTGACGGCGTCCTCAGATCAAATTCACACAGACAACAGGACTGACAGGAAGCTACAGGGACAGGCATTGGGGTCGGGTAGATTGGCACCTGGGTGGCAGGCAAAGGCTGGGACCTAGAAGTACCGACCCCTGGCATCGCAGACTGGCTCTGGTGACGTGGAACATCACCTCTTTGTTAGTCAAGTCAGAGTTCAGGGTTAGTCACCTCAAAATTCAGGGTTAGTTAACTCAGGGTTCAGGGTTAGTCATGTGAAAATCCATCCATATCCCTGGCAGACGTTGCTGTGGTCAAAAAGCTCCCATGCTATTTGTCATTAGATGGTTAATTAGCAGCATCTAGTGGACAGGTAATGGAACTACACCGTCTGATCAGTGACTTTTGACCAGGTTTCTATGATTTGGTGTTATTGAGGAAAACTACAATGTAGTTAAGTCCAAGTGAGAAACAACAGCATGACTCAGCTACAGGTGAGGGAGAGGAATGAGTGTTTGTTTGTAATCTATTCGAGCTTCTTTTGTTTGCGATGGAACCAGCAAGAAAGAGGAGCTTTTCCCCTGTCTTGGAACATTTTGAGCTGATCTCTCCTAATAAGGTATGCACATAGTAATAATAACTAGCGTAATATACTGTAAATAAATGTGACAACACAGCGTATCCCTTGTTCTAATGTCTTTCTTCTCATTTCTGGTATGTGAAGTGTCTGTTGTGTTCAAAAGAACTTGGATACAACAATAACACCTCATCTATGCTGAGGCATTATAGAGCCCTGCATGAAAACAAGAATACCAACCAAGGTGGACCAAGCTCAGGTAAGCCATTTTAGAATGCAATGATAAGACAGCATACAAACATAAAATCACATGGTATGTTTGTATTAGACAACATTCAGTTATATTTTAAATGTGAGTAATTAATGACATCTGTAATTGAATACTGCATTTTTTTGTCATCGGGAGAGAAGAATGATGTTAATGAGGCCTTGGTCAATATGGTGATTGAGGATTCCCAGCCCTTCAGTATTGTGGAGGACAAAGGGCTCAGAATGCTTGTTAAAGCTTTCAACCCTATCTATGTTCTCCCCACAAGGCAGGTGCGTATGTGAGCACATGAAGCATTTTCCCCATTTCCCCATATTTGCCATTCCAAGAGTGTTCTCTTCTTTCCTTTAGGCTTTAAAAGCTATGGTGGAGGACAGCTATAAGGAAGCCATGGTGAAAGCCAAAGCCATGGTGTCGAAGGCATCTGCAGTTAGTTTAACATCAGATATGTGGACCTCTGTCAACACTGATGCGTATCTAGTTGTGACATGCCATTTTATAGATGCAAGCACCTCTTTGCATTCTTTTGTTTTAGGGGTGCTGCATTTCCCTGAGGCACATACTGCTGAAAATGTGGCAAAAGTAAAAGCAGCAATTATGTCACAGTGGGGTATGACACACTAAGTTACTTGCCTTGTGACTGATAAATATATCTCGAGAAAATATGGGTGCTTGTGACAGGGAGCTTCGTTTAAGTCACACAAATTGTGTGGCGCACACTTTAAATTTAGTCATAAGAAAGGCTCTTGGCCAAAACACTGTTGTCTGACATCCGGGCAAACTCTAGGAAGATAGTGGGCTATTTCAAGAGCAGCACCAAAGCAAAGGTCAATTCTTTTATTTCATTGCAATATTCTAAATTACGCTGTTTTGTTGAAGTTGCTGCTGCAGTGACACTTGAATGAATCACTTTTTGTTGGCAAATTTTATAGGAGAGGCGGACACAGATGCAGGAGCAAATGGGCCGGCCGGCCGGCACTGAAGCTAATTCAAGAGGTGGATACACGCTGGAACAGCACATAGCATATGCTCCAACGTGTTCATGACCTCAGGGAACCTGTAGGAGCAGCTTTGGCAGGCCTACGCACTGACGTTGCCCAACACTATGAAAGTATCACAGAATGTCTAAAAGTGAGTGTCTGGATCAAAAGTGATTCCCCTTTTATCAATGCTACACCACACACTGGAGGAGGAAATGGGAATTGACCATACTCCAGAGAGCACAGCTATGGCTGAGAGTCTGAGGAGACAGTGAAGGGAGAAGCTATACACTTTGCAATCAATGAGCGTCATGTCACTGGCGACACTTCTCGATCCCAGGTTTAAAAAGATCGTCTTCTTTAGCCCCAATAAAGCAGCAGATGCCAAGAGGAGGCTCACTTCTGAATGTTCTGTTGTACAAAACAGTGCATTGTCCTCCTCCTCCTGCTCTTCGTCATCACAACCGCACATATCAGAAGCTTCTCAGCCTGTGACTCAAGGTAATGGATACTGGATACATTCTAATTGTGTTATTGTATTTAGTTACTTACAGCCTGTTTGTCTGTCTCAGGTAACAAACTGTAGGATCATTTGGACCCCACAGTCCTGCAGACGAGGACCCAAATGTCACTGCGGACGCAACACTGGAGGTCCAGGCGTACCTGAGTGAACCAAACATTGGAAGATTTGAGAACCCCCTAGAGCAGACCTGGGCATTGTACGGCCCCCGGGCCATACCCGGCCCTTTGGCTGTCGCCCGACCAGCATGCGGGGGGTCGATGGGAAATTAGGAATAAAACGTAAATAAGTGTACATCATGCACATTATACAGCTGCATTGCTTTTGTTTTACGCACGTTAGTACGTTGGTGAGTGTGTGCGATCAGCAGTGTCACTGCAATGTGTTGGCGAACTGAGCTTACGGGAGATGTGAGTTAGCTGTCAGCCCTAAAAAATGTATCAAAAGATTGTAGAGTTTTTAACTAAACACGGACTTCTAAGTATTTATTTACTGAAGTCGAAGGTAAAGCCGTGTGCTTAGTTTGTGGAGAACAGGGCTCAGTGTTTAAGGATTACAAAGTGAATCTCCATTACGAGACGAAACACACGGAGCAACACAACAATGCTAATTTTTGGTTCAGAAGATTTTGTTTCTCTTTGGATCTACCTCCATATGTAAACAAACATTCTCCGTGATAAAGTTTAACAAATACAGATACAGATCCTCTCTCACTGACGATTACCTGTCAGCTGTCCGTCACATATCCACCTCAGACATTCTACCTTCTCATATCCACCTCAGACATTCTACCTTCTCATATCCACCTCAGACATTCTACCTTCTCATATCCACCTCAGACATCCTACCTTCTCATATCCACCTCAGACATTCTACCTTCTCATATCCACCTCAGACATTCTACCTTCTCATATCCACCTCAGACATCCTACCTTCTCATATCCACCTCAGACATTCTACCTTCTCATATCCACCTCAGACATCCTACCTTCTCATATCCACCTCAGACATTCTACCTTCTCATATCCACCTCAGACATTCTACCTTCTCATATCCACCTCAGACATTCTACCTTCTCATAGCCACCTCAGACATTCTACCTTCTCATATCCACCTCAGACATTCAGCCTGACTTCAGAGCTTCGTTCAAGCCCAACACAGACAAGAGTTCTCACACTGAACTGGAAAACAGAAAATGAGGTAGTTGGATTACAAACAATAGTGATAAAAGTACTAATTTTGCAAAAACGTGATCCCCGTCAGTGTTTTATTATATATGTATATTAAATATGTTTGGATCATTATTCCTGCAGCAGATGTTTAAGGTGGAGCTTATTGAACTCCTTTATACACTGTTTTTCAGTTTGGGAAGTTAGGAAGGGTTTGAACAATTGTAATGTGCAAAGTAACTCATAACTAAAGCTGTCAGACAAATGTAGTGGAGTAAAAAGTACAATATTTCCCTCTGAGATGTAGTGGAAGTAAAAAGTTGAATAAAATGGAAATACTCAAGTAAAGTACCTTGAATTTGTACTTAAGTAATTATACTTAGTTAAATTCCACCACTGATCATGACGTTCACTCTTACCACGCAGCTTATCAAAACCATAAAATGTACTGCTTTTTATGAAGAGGTGGAATAATATTGAGCAGGATTGAGTTCAGTCTATTGGTCCGGCCCTCCACAACAGTCCTTGTTCCTCATGTGGCCCCTTTGGAAAAATAATTGCCCACCCCTGCGCAATGAGTATTGGGAAGGAAAGACAAATGTATATCCCGAATTATATAAACTTGCTGTTGCTCTTCTCTGTACCACAGCTTCATCTGTGCCCTGTGAAAGGGTATTTCTAAAGCAGGCAAAATCGTCTAAAAAAAAAGAAACCGCCTGAAGCCCATCACTGTGGAAAAGTTGTTATTTTTAAATAAAAATGAATAAAATGTTGTCCCTAGTAACATAAGCACAGTCACATCACAACCCTCTCCCCAATTTGTTTCCACTTTCCTTTTGACCCTTCCATTGTATCATAAAGACAGACACCATATTAATAAGTTCATGATTTATGTATTGGCATCACAAACACCATTCATTCATTTATTCAATTCAAAGCTTCACACAGACCATGGTGTCATTATAATCACTCTGCCTGTTTTACATTCATTGTCCACTTGATGGCGCAGTAGAGCAAATGAAGCACCATGAAGCTTCACTGTCACGACCTGGCTCTGAAGCCCCGACAAACGAGAGGGAGACGCAGGTCCAAGGCAAAACAACAAATGGTTTTATTGTCAAATTAGGGTGGGGGTGGTGGCTATCATTCACTCAGTCTTTAAATGCGGACTTAGGTCTGCTTCATTTGTAGATATAGTAAAAAACTACATCAAAAGTAGATCAAAATAAAATCTATAAATATCAAGTTATGGATAGAAAACACATTGAATATGCAGATCAACTGCAGATGATGGAGAGTGCTGGCCACAGTGATGCACCAATGCTAACGTTAAGTCCATGCTAAGCTAAGCTAAGCTAAGCTAAGCTAAGGTGTTCTTGCACCAGCCATATTTAAAGATTGAGCTGATTGAAAATTACCATACTTTTCTCTTTTATCATTCAAAGTGTTAAAAATTCAAGGATGTTGATTATTATCAGCCATAAATGTTGTGACTGATGAAGGTTTTTTTTTTTTTTTAAGTGCCTGTTTCAAAGCAAGTGATCAAAGTGAGGCTGGAGAAGAGAAGCTCCTCTCTGGATCTGAATGACCCTGTGGTGATGGAGGACCTCTTGAAGCAGGTACATCTTTCTCACATTAAAAACATAACAAGGTGATATATGTGATTTATGGACTACTAAGAACAATGTCAATGTGCTATGTGCAGTGGACACGTGGACACGTCGTTATTGAAGGTAGACTTGTGTCCAAAAAACATGAAACAACAAAGCTGTTGTAGTGGAAACCAGAGTTGTTCTACAGCAGAGCTTCCACATGAGGACAGTGTGAGAAAGGATGCAGGATGTAAATGAACAACAGCGTTTAGTGAAGAGTTCTTCTCTGTCAGCCACATTCAGGAAGTAAATGTTTTTGTCTCTCAGCTCAAACAGAGGATGAAGGACCAGGGGCTGAATGACAACATCAAACTGAGCTGGAGGAAGCAGGCGGATGGAAAAGTCTTCCACAAGGAAGAGAAGGAGACAAAGGAGAAGATAAAAGATGAGCTTTAATGTTCTTTCAATCCACTCTGGTCAGAGGCTTCCTTTCTCCTCCTCTTCCTCCTTTTCTTCTTCCTCTTCCTCCTCCTCTCAATCAATGGTAGAAGGTACCAAAGTACTGTAAGTAAGTGAAGTAACCTATTTCCATTTCATAGTACTTTAAACTTTTACTCCACTACATTGATCTGTCAGCTGTAGTTTCTACACGCTTAGAAATAAGGGTTCTAAACAGGTTCTTCCTGAAGGGCTGAGGTTCTACCCAGAACCATTTGATTCTGAAGAACCCTTTCCTCCTCCAAGAATTTTTAAAAGCACTGATGTTAAAAAAAGCCAGAAATGTGGGTTGTGCTGCACCACGTCGGCCCCGGTTCTTTATGAATCTCATTTATTTATTTTTTATTTATTTGCTGTTTATTTTGCAGGGACAATGCACACTAATACAATAAAACTGTAAGTGAGCCAGAGTTAGCCAGAGAGGCAAACTTTCATCTGCTGTCCCCGGCCAGATTTTTTGAAGGCAGCCTAAAATTACAAAATTTCAAATAACATAATGAAATTAAGATTTATCAATAAACAGTCAGTAATGTAGAGACAAAAACAATTCACATATAAGAAAAAGAAAAGTATACCTACAGAATAAGCATATAACATACATCAACACTGAACAAGACAAATGCACATATAGGGGAAACAAGCAGGCAGGTCAGACAGTACATTAATGCTGCTCACCTGATTGGCAACAAGCCGTTCCTTCAGGCTGTTTGAATGTGCTGTACGTGTGTTTTGTGTGTGTGTGTGTGTGTGTGTGTGTGTATGTGTGTGTGTGTGTGTGTGTGTGTGTGTGTGTGTGTGTGTGTGTGTGTGTGTGTGTGTGTGTGTGTGTGTGTGTGTGTGATGGCAGAGCATTCCACGAATTTGCTGAAGTCACAGAAAATGCAGATTTGCTAAAAGAGCTTGACCTATGTGAAACGACACAATCACCTCTTGGAGCAGATCTAGTCTGTCTGCTACTTTGAGTGCGTTGTGTAATAAAATCACAAAGCGGAGGCGGAGCAATACCATGTAAAACTTTTAAAAACCAGACACACATCAGTGAATTTAACGAGGTTTTCCCAACTCAAGATATGGTGTTTGATGAAGATATTGCACTGATGGTGACTTTTTGTTTTTTTATCAAGTGTTTTTAGAGCTTGTTTATGGGGAATATAGATATATTTTAATGTTGTGCTGCTGGCTTGTGCCCAGCTGGTTAAGCAGGAGGTCAGATGGGGGATAATCATTGCATTAAAATATAGTTTTGCAGCTTTCATGGTTAGACTGTTTCTTGTAGATCTAAAATTCATGAGGTTAAATTTTAAAACCTTTGTCACATGTTTTACCTGCTTTTTAAAAGAGAGATTAGAATCAATAAAAATTCCTAAATATTTAAAATCTGACACTACCTGTAGCCTCTCACCAGCAACATAAACATCTGGCTCCGGGGACACTTTGCAAGCCCTCTTTGTGAAGAACATACAAACAGTCTTTTTAACATTCAGGTGAAGGCAGGAATCTGCAAACCATTTAGTTACATTTGTCATTGTGGACGTGAGCTTAAGTGCGGTTTGTTCTTTGTTCTTTGCGTGCACATAAATCAGTCATCAGCGTACATTTGAATATCACACCCATTGCAGACATCCGGCAAATCGTTAATGTATAAACTGAATAATAAAGGTCCTAAAATAGATCTTTGTGATTACATTGCTGCTTCTGAAGCTTGTTTCAATAAAATAAATGGATATTTATGAAATGTTTCAATTTGAAACAGTTACATAATAACGAACTGATGAACTTGAACCATGAGACTTTTAATGTGGTAAATAATTTTTTAAGAATGTTTATTTTAAATGTATGATGTCATGTTGATTTAAATAATGTGTGTAAACGTGACGCCAACTCAGATCAAACTAGTTTTGGGGACAGTGGTCCCTTCCTTCCCTACCTCCTTACTCCCTACCTCCTCACTCCCTACCTCCTCACTCCCTACCTCCTCACTCCCTACCTCCTCACTCCCAACAGCCTCACTCCCTACCGCCTCACTACCTACCTCCTCACTCCCTACCTCCTCACTCCCTACGCCTCACTCCTACATCCTCACTCCCTACCTCCTCACTCCTACCTCCTCACTCCCTACCTCCTCACTCCCTACAGCCTCACTCCCTACCTCCTCACTCCCTACCTCCTCACTCCCTCCGCCTCACTCCCTACATCCTCACTCCCTACCTCCTCACTCCCTACATCCTCACTCCCTACTCCTCACTCCTACCTCCTACTCCCTACCTCCTCACTCCCTACCGCCTCACTACCTACCTCCTCACTCCCTACCTCCTCACTCCCTACAGCCTCACTCCCTACCTCCTCACTCCCTACAGCCTCACTCCCTACCGCCTCACTCCCTACCTCCTCACTCCCTACAGCCTCACTCCCTACATCCTCACTCCCTACCTCCTCATTCCCTACCTCCTCACTCCTTACCTCCTCACTCCCTACCTCCTCACTCCCTACCGCCTCACTCCCTACCGCCTCACTCCCTACCTCCTCACTCCCTACCTCCTCACTCCCTACAGCCTCACTCCCTACCGCCTCACTCCCTACCTCCTCATTCCCTACAGCCTCACTCCCTACATCCTCACTCCCTACCTCCGCACTCCCTACCGCCTCACTCCCTACCTCCTCACTCCCTACCTCCTCACTCCCTACAGCCTCACTCCCTACCGCCTCACTACCTACCTCCTCACTCCCTACCTCCTCACTCCCTACAGCCTCACTCCCTACCTCCTCACTCCCTACAGCCTCACTCCCTACCACCTCACTCCCTACCTCCTCACTCCCTATCGCCTCACTCCCTACCTCCTCAGTCCCTACCTCCTCATTCCCTACCTCCTCACTCCCTACCTCCTCACTCACTCCCGACCTCCTCACTCCCTACCACCTCACTCCCTACCTCCTCACTCCCTACCGCCTCACTCCCTACCTCCTCACTCCCTACCGCCTCACTCCCTATCTCCTCAGTCCCTACCGCCTCACTCCCTACCTCCTCAGTCCCTACCGCCTCACTCCCTACCTCCTCACTCCCTACCTCCTCACTCCCTACAGCCTCACTCCCTACCTCCTCACTCCCTACAGCCTCACTCCCTACCGCCTCACTCCCTACCTCCTCACTCCCTACCTCCTCACTCCCTACAGCCTCACTCCCTACCGGCTCACTCCCTACCTCCTCACTCCCTATCGCCTCACTCCCTACCTCCTCAGTCCCTACCGCCTCATTCCCTACCTCCTCACTCCCTACCTCCTCACTCACTCCCGACCTCCTCACTCCTTACCACCTCACTCCCTACCTCCTCACTCCCTACCGCCTCACTCCCTACCTCCTCACTCCCTACCGCCTCACTCCCTATCTCCTAAGTCCCTACCGCCTCACTCCCTACCTCCTCAGTCCCTACCTCCTCACTCCCTACCTCCTCACTCCCTACCTCCTCACTCCCTACCGCCTCACTCCCTACCTCCTCACTCCCTATCTCCTCAGTCCCTACCGCCTCACTCCCTACCTCCTCAGTCCCTACCGCCTCACTCCCTACCTCCTCACTCCCTACCTCCTCACTCCCTACAGCCTCACTCACTCCCTACCGCCTCACTCCCTACCTCCTCACTCCCTACCTCCTCACTCCCTACAGCCTCACTCCCTACCGCCTCACTACCTACCTCCTCACTCCCTACCTCCTCACTCCCTACCGCCTCACTCCCTACCTCCTCACTCCCTACAGCCTCACTCCCTACCGCCTCACTCCCTACCTCCTCACTCCCTACAGCCTCACTCCCTACATCCTCACTCCCTACCTCCTCACTCCCTACCTCCTCACTCCCTACCTCCTCACTCCCTACCTCCTCACTCCCTACCGCCTCACTCCCTACCGCCTCACTCCCTACCTCCTCCTCCCTACCTCCTCACTCCCTACCCTCACTCCCTACCCCTCCTCCCCTCTCTCCGCACTCCCTACCGCCTCACTCCCTACCTCCTCACTCCCTACCTCCTCACTCCCTACCGCCTCACTCCCTACCTCCTCACTCCCTACAGCCTCACTCCCTACCTCCTCACTCCCTACAGCCTCACTCCCTACCTCCTCACTCCCTACCTCCTCACTCCCTACCTCCTCACTCCCTACCTCCTCACTCCCTACCGCCTCACTCCCTACCTCCTCACTCCTACCTCCTCACTCACTCCCTACCTCCTCACTCCCTACCACCTCACTCCCTACCACCTCACTCCCTACCTCCTCACTCCCTACCGCCTCACTCCCTATCTCCTCACTCCCTACCGCCTCACTCCCTACCTCCTCACTCCCTACCACCTCACTCCCTACCTCCTCACTCCCTACATCCTCACTCCCTACCTCCACACTCCCTACCGCCTCACTCCCTACCTCCTCACTCCCTACCTCCTCACTCCCTACAGCCTCACTCCCTACCGCCTCACTACCTACCTCCTCACTCCCTACCTCCTCACTCCCTACAGCCTCACTCCCTACCTCCTCACTCCCTACAGCCTCACTCCCTACCTCCTCACTCAATATCACCTCACTCCCTACCTCCTCACTCCCTACAGCCTCACTCCCTACCGCCTCACTACCTACCTCCTCACTCCCTACCTCCTCACTCCCTACAGCCTCACTCCCTACCTCCTCATTCCCTACCGCCTCACTCCCTACCTCCTCACTCCCTACCTCCTCACTCCCTACCGCCTCACTCCCTATCTCCTCACTCCCTACCGCCTCACTCCCTATCTCCTCAGTCCCTACCGCCTCACTCCCTACCTCCTCAGTCCCTACCTCCTCATTCCCTACCTCCTCACTCCCTACAGCCTCACTCCCTACCGCCTCACTCCCTACCTCCTCATTCCCTATCTCCTCAGTCCCTACCGCCTCACTCCCTATCTCCTCAGTCCCTACCGCCTCACTCCCTACCTCCTCAGTCCCTACCTCCTCACTCCCTACAGCCTCACTCCCTACCGCCTCACTCCCTACCTCCTCATTCCCTACAGCCTCACTCCCTACATCCTCACTCCCTACCTCCGCACTCCCTACCGCCTCACTCCCTACCTCCTCACTCCCTACCTCCTCACTCCCTACAGCCTCACTCCCTACCGCCTCACTACCTACCTCCTCACTCCCTACCTCCTCACTCCCTACAGCCTCACTCCCTACCTCCTCACTCCCTACAGCCTCACTCCCTACCACCTCACTCCCTACCTCCTCACTCCCTATCGCCTCACTCCCTACCTCCTCAGTCCCTACCTCCTCATTCCCTACCTCCTCACTCCCTACCTCCTCACTCACTCCCGACCTCCTCACTCCCTACCACCTCACTCCCTACCTCCTCACTCCCTACCGCCTCACTCCCTACCTCCTCACTCCCTACCGCCTCACTCCCTATCTCCTCAGTCCCTACCGCCTCACTCCCTACCTCCTCAGTCCCTACCGCCTCACTCCCTACCTCCTCACTCCCTACCTCCTCACTCCTACCTCCTCACTCCCTACCTCCTCACTTCTGTTCCTCTTGTTCGGACTAGACTCCTCAACTTCCCTCCTACTGTAATCACAGTAATTAGTAATACTGCAGCTGTTATTTGTTCAAGGTTCGCTGGTGAATGATTGATGAGAATATGACGTCACAGGGGCGGATCGTGTTTCCGGTGAAAGTGAAAGTATTTTCTCTGAACTGCGCATGTGTATGACTTCACTGCGTGCTGAGGTATAAACTGCTCCGTTAGTCTCTGGACTCACATTCTGCCTTTGACTTGCTTCAAGTTCTACAACAGGTTTGAGTTTCTCTTTAAAGTCCGTTTAAATATTTAAATTCACCTTTTGGTGAATCATTGTGATGTTGCTCAT
>JACSYO010000616.1:25000-34274 GCA_016806645.1 Ophiodon elongatus | reverse complement strand
ACACATTACACAGTACACATTACACAGTACACAGTACACATTACACATTACACAGTACACAGCACACATTACACAGTACACAGTACACAGTACACAGTACACATTACACAGTACACAGTACACATTACACAGTACACAGTACACAGTACACATTACACATTACACAGTACACAGTACACAGTACACAGTACACATTACACAGTACACAGCACACATTACACAGCACACAGTACACAGTACACATTACACAGTACACAGTACACAGTACACAGTACACATTACACAGTACACAGTACACAGTACACATTACACAGTACACATTACACATTACACAGCACACATTACACAGTACACATTACACAGTACACAGTACACAGTACACAGTACACATTACACAGTACACATTACACAGTACACAGTACACATTACACATTACACAGTACACAGTACACATTACACAGTACACAGTACACAGTACACAGTACACATTACACAGTACACAGTACACATTACACAGTACACAGTACACAGTACACATTACACATTACACAGTACACAGTACACAGTACACAGTACACATTACACAGTACACAGTACACATTACACAGTACACAGTACACAGCACACATTACACAGTACACATTACACAGTACACAGTACACAGTACACAGTACACATTACACAGTACACAGTACACATTACACAGTACACATTACACAGTACACAGTACACATTACACAGTACACAGTACACAGTACACAGTACACAGTACACATTACACAGTACAGTACACAGTACACATTACACAGTACACAGCACACATTACAGTACACAGTACACATTACACAGTACACATTACACAGTACACAGCACACAGTACACAGTACACATTACACAGTACACAGTACACAGTACACAGTACACATTACACAGTACACAGTACACAGTACACATTACAGTACACATTACACATTACACAGCACACATTACACAGTACATTACACAGTACACAGTACACATTACACATTACACATTACACAGTACACAGTACACAGCACACAGCACACATTACACAGTACACAGTACACATTACACATTACACATTACACATTACACAGTACACAGTACACAGCACACAGCACACATTACACAGTACACAGTACACATTACACATTACACATTACACAGTACACAGTACACAGTACACATTACACAGTACACATTACACAGCACACAGTACACATTACACACTACACAGTACACAGTACACAGTACACACTACACACTACACAGTACACAGTACACATTACACACTACACAGTACACAGTACACAGTACACAGTACACATTACAAAGCCAGACTTATTCCTGCTGGATGACCGGCTCCGGTACCACCAGTAAAGGTTAGCCGCTGTTAGCCGCTGTTAGCCGCTGTTAGGAAACCAGTCGATGATAGCAACTATTGCCGGTATTGTGCACTTACTGCACAGCAACATGTCCACAGATAGAAGTAGGACAGTACTGTATTCGTCTGATGAACAGAATATTACTACAACCTTTTTACTGTTGACGCACAGCCGGGCTAACTGTAGCCGCTAACTGTCGGGGCTAACTGTAGCCGCTAACTGTCGGGGCTAACTGTAGCCGCTAACTGTCGGGGCTAACTGTAGCCGCTAACTGTCGGGGCTAACTGTAGCCGCTAACTGTCGAGCTAACTGTAGCCGCTAACTGTCGAGCTAACTGTAGCCGCTAACTGTCGAGCTAACTGTCGCTAAACGTTGCAGCGTGCTTGCTGGATGATGTCATGATATTATTGGTTGAAATCGGTTTGTTTTCGATATTTAAATATGAAGCTATTTTGTTTGTAATGTTTGGTTATATGTTGATCGACTGGTATAAAAGGGTTGAAGAGGCGTATTTAATTTAATCTGGACTGTAAATCTAGATTGAGTCTCTCTTTGAACAACAATCAGAAGGATTCATATTTACAATCAATATCAATAATCAGCATTCGTTGCTACGTTCAACTGCAGTTTGTCTTTAATTAGTAGTTTTTTATTGTCGTAGGTCTGTTGGTAATATAATGTAATCAAATATATAAATATAATGACGTGGTGTAAAAGAAGTCCGGATGCTTCAGAAGGCTCCACTGTTGCATTGTGGGTGATGTTTTACCACCCTGATCCGTCTTCAGTGTGTCCTTTAAATGTCACGACCTCTGAACTTTAAAGGCTCTCCGGTGAAGGACAGCTGCTGTGTCTCTGGACAGTCAGGGGAGGAGGAGTCAGGGGAGGAGGAGTCAGGGGAGGAGGAGTCAGGGGAGGAGGAGTCAGGGGAGGAGGAGTCAGGGGAGGAGGAGTCAGGGGAGGAGGAGTCCATGTTGGCACGGCAACAGCTTCTTTATATAGCACATCAACAGAACACCAATGAATACTGTCTGACTGCACCTGTCTCTCTGTCTCTGTCTACCTGTCTCTCTCTCTGTCTACCTGTCTCTCTCTCTCTGTCTCTGTCTACCTGTCTCTCTCTCTGTCTACCTGTCTCTCTCTCTCTGTCTCTGTCTACCTGTCTCTCTCTCTCTCTGTCTACCTGTCTCTCTCTCTCTGTCTACCTGTCTCTCTCTCTCTGTCTACCTGTCTCTCTCTCTCTGTCTCTGTCTACCTGTCTCTCTCTCTCTCTCTGTCTACCTGTCTCTCTCTCTCTGTCTACCTGTCTCTCTCTCTCTGTCTACCTGTCTCTCTCTCTCTGTCTACCTGTCTCTCTCTCTCTGTCTACCTGTCTCTCTCTCTGTACCTGTCTGTCTCTCCAGAATGGGTGCGACAGTCTTCGTGCAGCCGTTGGACCTGGTGAAGAACCGGATGCAGCTGAGCGGCCAGGGAACGACGGCTCGAGAGTACAAGACCAGCTTCCACGCTCTGTTCTCCATCCTGAAGAACGAGGGGGTCGGAGGCATCTACACCGGGTACTCCTCCTCTAGAATACTTCATATAGTACTCTATACGCTCTGTTCTCCATCCTGAAGAACGAGGGGGTCGGAGGCATCTACACCGGGTACTCCTCTAGAATACTTCATATAGTACTCTAGAATACTTCATATAGTACTCTATACGCTCTGTTCTCCATCCTGAAGAACGAGGGGGTCGGAGGCATCTACACCGGGTACTCCTCCTCTAGAATACTTCATATAGTACTCTAGAATACTTCATATAGTACTCTATACGCTCTGTTCTCCATCCTGAAGAACGAGGGGGTCGGAGGCATCTACACCGGGTACTCCTCCTCTAGAATACTTCATATAGTACTCTAGAATACTTCATATAGTACTCTATACGCTCTGTTCTCCATCCTGAAGAACGAGGGGGTCGGAGGCATCTACACCGGGTACTCCTCTAGAATACTTCATATAGTACTCTAGAATAACAACAACACGTGTTTATTGATTACAATAACAACAACAACAACAACAACAACATGTGTATATTGATTACAACAACAACAACATGTGTATATTGATTACAATAACAACAACAACAACATGTGTATATTGATTACAACAACAACAACAACATGTGTATATTGATTACAACAACAACAACAACATGTGTATATTGATTACAACAACAACAACAACATGTGTATATTGATTACAACAACATGTGTATATTGATTACAACAACAACAACAACATGTGTATATTGATTACAACAACATGTGTATATTGATTACAACAACAACAACATGTGTATATTGATTACAACAACATGTGTATATTGATTACAACAACATGTGTATATTGACTACAACAACAACAACACGTGTATATTGATTACAACAACACGTGTATATTGATTACAACAACAACAACATGTGTATATTGATTACAACAACATGTGTATATTGATTACAACAACAACAACATGTGTATATTGATTACAACAACATGTGTATATTGATTACAACAACATGTGTATATTGACTACAACAACAACAACATGTGTATATTGATTACAACAACATGTGTATATTGATTACAACAACACGTGTATATTGATTACAACAACATATGTATATTGATTACAACAACATGTGTATATTGACTACAACAACAACAACACGTGTATATTGATTACAACAACATGTGTATATTGATTACAACAACAACAACAACATGTGTATATTGATTACAACAACATGTGTATATTGATTACAACAACAACAACAACATGTGTATATTGATTACAACAACATGTGTATATTGACTACAACAACAACAACACGTGTATATTGATTACAACAACACGTGTATATTGATTACAACAACATGTGTATATTGATTACAACAACAACAACAACATGTGTATATTGATTACAACAACATGTGTATATTGATTACAACAACAACAACAACATGTGTATATTGATTACAACAACATGTGTATATTGATTACAACAACAACAACAACATGTGTATATTGATTACAACAACATGTGTATATTGACTACAACAACAACAACACGTGTATATTGATTACAACAACATGTGTTTTGTTTGTGTTTTGTTGTGTATATTGATTACAACAACATGTGTATATTGATTACAACAACATGTGTATATTGACTACAACAACAACAACACGTGTATATTGATTACAACAACACGTGTATATTGATTACAACAACATATGTATATTGATTACAACAACACGTGTATATTGATTACAACAACACGTGTATATTGATTACAACAACATATGTATATTGATTACAACAACACGTGTATATTGATTACAATAACAACAACACGTGTATATTGATTACAATAATAACAACAACACTTGTTTACAGGCTCTCAGCTGGGCTGCTGCGTCAGGCGACGTACACGACGACCCGTCTGGGGATCTACACCATCCTGTTTGAGAAGATGACCGGAGAAGACGGGAAACCTCCCAACTTCCTCCTCAAGGTACTGAAGTGGTGACGGCTTTCAGGGCGGAGCCTCAGCTGCTTTCAGGGCGGAGCCTCAGCTGCTTTCAGGGCGGGGCTTCAGCTGCTTTCAGGGCGGAGCCTCAGCTGCTTTCAGGGCGGGGCTTCAGCTGCTTTCAGGGCGGAGCCTCCAGCTGGCGCTTCAGCTGCTTTCAGGGCGGAGCCTCAGCTGCTTTCAGGGCGGAGCCTCAGCTGCTTTCAGGGCGGAGCCTCAGCTGCTTTCAGGGCGGGGCTTCAGCTGCTTTCAGGGCGGAGCCTCCAGCTGGCGCTTCAGCTGCTTTCAGGGCGGAGCCTCAGCTGCTTTCAGGGCGGGGATTCAGCTGCTTTCAGGGCGGAGCCTCAGCTGCTTTCAGGGCGGGGCTTCAGCTGCTTTCAGGGCGGAGCCTCAGCTGCTTTCAGGGCGGAGCCTCAGCTGCTTTCAGGGCGGAGCCTCCAGCTGGCGCTTCAGCTGCTTTCAGGGCGGAGCTTCATCTGCTTTCAGGGCGGAGCTTCATCTGCTTTCAGGGCGGAGCCTCCAGCTGGCGCTTCAGCTGCTTTCACTCAGACTAACGCTGTGGCTCCCCCTGCAGGCGCTGATTGGGATGACGGCCGGAGCTACAGGAGCGTTTGTGGGGACGCCAGCAGAGGTCGCTCTCATCAGGATGACCGCTGATGGACGGTGAGACATCCATCCATCCATCCATCCATCCATCCATCCATCCATCCACACACACACACACACACACACACACACACACACACACACACACACACACACTCTAGCAGGACTTCACACTGTTTTGTCATATTTTGGGTTTGATTGATTCTCACATTCTGTTTATTTTATTTTTACAACTTTGCCTTAGAATGTGTACTGATGATGATACCTGCCTGCCTGTCTGTCTCTCTGCCTGTCTGTCTCTCTGCCTGTCTCTCTGCCCTGCTGCCTGTCTCTCTGCTCTCCTGTCTCTCTCTACCTGTCTGTCTCTCCCTACCTGTCTGTCTCTCTCCAGTCTCCCTGCAGACCAGAGGAGAGGTTACAGTAATGTTTTTAACGCTCTGGCCCGGATCACCAGAGAAGAAGGCGTCACCACAATGTGGAGGGTGAGCTCATCTCTGATGACATCACATCTTCTCTAGCATGTCGTTGTAAAAGTACATGCATAAAGTACAAGGTTAAAGTACATCTACACGTGTACCCGGCTTAAGTCCAGAGTCCACTGAGCTGGTTTAACACTGAACCAGCTAGCATGCTACAAGCCTGAACCAGCTAGCATGCTACAACCCTGAACCAGCCAACATGCTACAAGCCTGAACCAGCTAGCATGCTACAAGCCTGAACCAGCGAGTATGCTACAAGCCTGAACCAGCGAGTATGCTACAAGCCTGAACCAGCGAGTATGCTACAAGCCTGAACCAGCTAGCATGCTACAAGCCTGAACCAGCCAGCATGCTACAAGCCTGAACAAGCTAGCATGCTACAACCCTAAACCAGCTCGCATACGACAACCCTGAATCAGTTAGCATGCTACAACCCTGAACCAGCCAGCATTCTACAACCCTGAACCAGCCAGCATGCTACAAGCCTGAACCAGCTAGCATGCTACAAGCCTGAACCAGCTAGCATGCTACAAGCCTGAACCAGCTAGCATGCTACAAGCCTGAACCATCTAGCATGCTACAAGCCTGAACCAGCCAGCATGCTACAAGCCTGAACCAGCTAGCATGCTACAAGCCTGAACCAGCTAGTATGCTACAAGCCTGAACAAGCTAGCATGCTACAACCCTAAACCAGCTAGCATACTACAACCCTGAATCAGCTAGTATGCTACGGCGTCAGTAACCTTTTAGAGGTTCCAGGATTTAAGTAGAAAGAAGTATTTTGTGTCTAAATACTGTGTTTGTGTCGTAGGGGTGTATTCCCACCATGGCTCGAGCGGTGGTGGTGAACGCAGCTCAGCTGGCCTCGTACTCGCAGACCAAGCAGGGTCTGCTGGACTCAGGTAACCAGTACACACACTTATACTACACTCAGGTACACACACTTATAAAAACATAGACCAGACTCACTAAACATGAACTGTAATGTGTACTTTGTGTATTTTCAGGGTATTTTGGGGACGACATTCTGTGTCACTTCTGTGCCAGTATGATCAGTGGTCTCGTTACCACGGCAGCATCGATGCCCGTGGACATCGTTAAGACCAGGTGAGTCCTCAGACTGGCGTAGACCAGGTGAGTCCTCAGACTAAGGTAGACCAGGTGAGTCCTCAGACTAAGGTAGACCAGGTGAGAACTCAGACTAAGGTAGACCAGGTGAGTCCTCAGACTAAGGTAGACCAGGTGAGTCCTCAGACTAAGGTAGACCGGGTGAGTCCTCAGACTGACGTAGACCGGGTGAGTCCTCAGACTGACGTAGACCGGGTGAGGTCTCACCCGGTCTACGTCAGTCTGAGGTTCTTTCAGACTGACGTAGACCGGGTGAGACCTCAGACTGACGTAGACCCGGGTGAGTCCTCAGACTAAGGTAGACCAGGTGAGAACTCAGACTAAGGTAGACCAGGTGAGAACTCAGACTAAGGTAGACCAGGTGAGAACTCAGACTAAGGTAGACCAGGTGAGTCCTCAGACTAAGGTAGACCAGGTGAGTCCTCAGACTAAGGTAGACCAGGTGAGTCCTCAGACTAAGGTAGACCAGGTGAGTCCTCAGACTAAGGTAGACCAGGTGAGAACTCAGACTAAGGTAGACCAGGTGAGAACTCAGACTAAGGTAGACCAGGTGAGTCCTCAGACTAAGGTAGACCAGGTGAGTCCTCAGACTAAGGTAGACCAGGTGAGTCCTCAGACTAAGGTAGACCAGGTGAGTCCTCAGACTAAGGTAGACCAGGTGAGTCCTCAGACTGACATAGACTTCTTGTCTTACAGGATCCAGAACATGAGAATGATCGACGGGAAACCAGAGTATAAAAACGGTTTGGTGAGTCTGAATAACTATTTAAAAGACCCAATTCCAACGTGTATATATATATATTTATTATATATATATATATATATGTATATGTGTATGTATGTGTATATATGTATATATGTATATATATATATATATATATATATATATATTATTGTATATATATATATATATATATATATATATATATATATATATATTTATTTTATTATATATAATATTATTATATATGTATGTGTGTGTGTATATATATATATATATATATATATATATATATATTATATATATGTATGTGTGTATATATATATGTGTATGTTTTTATATTTATTTATTTTATTTATTTATTTTATATATATTGGAATTGTATATACATATGTACATACATGAACTTTCTCTTGAATGCGTTCTGACCCGGTCCCCCCTCCCCCTCTCCCCCCTCCCTCCCCTCCCCTCCCCTCCCCTCCCCTCCCCTCCCCGCCCACCAGGAGGTGCTGATGCGCGTGGTGAGGAACGAGGGCTTCTTCTCTCTGTGGAAGGGCTTCACTCCGTACTACGCTCGCCTCGGGCCTCACACTGTCCTCACCTTCATCTTCCTGGAGCAGATGAACCGCCTGTACAAGACCCGGGTCCTGGACCGCTAGCACACACACACACACACACACACACACACACACACACACACACACACACACACACACACGGGACTGCAGCACAACCCTCATATTTCTGACCTCACATCTTCAGAACTCCAGGCTGAAGAATTTAAAGGAACAGTGCCGCTGCCGTTCTTCTTTTCAGGCTCTGGTGGACTGTTCCTTTAAGATGAACACACACACATACCTGTACTTCTGTCTTTGTGGGGACCCTCATTTACATAACGCATTGCCTCGCCCCTGACCCAGAACCAATAGATACCAGAACCAGGTCTGAACCCTCACTCCGAAAGTGGTCCTCACAAAGATGTACAAGTACACGCTCACACATACTGTGTTTAAAGTTCTTTTTGTGAAGAAGAGAATGTAGAATCAATAATTAATAATGAATAATGATAAAAGTCTTATTTGTAAAGCTATGGCTCCGCCTCCACACGGCATCGTGGGAAAGATGGAGGAATAAACGGTGTGAGCCTCACTTTGGTGTTCGTCTCTGTGAATTTTATTATACTGATATTTTATTCTTGGAAGTATTACAACTGGTTATTTACTGTTCCTTTTAAATATATTTACTCCAAAATATGATTTTTATGATATTTGTTTATTTAAATCTTGTGAATGCAACTATTAATTCTTATAATCTTTCCTTTTGTCAAAATATAACCAATATGTGGACTGTTTATTATTCTTT
>JACSYO010000616.1:15000-17500 GCA_016806645.1 Ophiodon elongatus | reverse complement strand
TTATTATACATTTATCTCTATTTTATCCGTATATTCCACCACTGTTGTGAACCTGAGACTTTGGTAAACATATTTAAAGCTCCAGAACAGTTCACATGAGTAACGTTATGTTTTCACAAGAGATTTGAAGAATTAAAAAAATCTGACTTCAATTTTTCAGCTTTATGGCCAAATGATCCCTGTACACAGTGCCTTAGGAGAACTGGTGCCTCGTTATATAGAGAGCTGAGGTTGTTCTGCACATTATCACATACAACACATGGGTACGTCTCATATGAAGTTCCTTTAAAGGTGAATCTAAGAAGATATGTACAGATCAGTAAAATGCCCTCAGACCCAGAGGGTTGAGATGAGAAAGTTTTTTAAAGTGAGACATTTTTCTGCCTGTTGAAGGCTCAGACTTCAGTTGACTGCACACACTTCCTAGTTCTTCACTTCCTAGGTGAGACAGACAGACAGGCAGACAGGCAGGCAGACAGACAGACAGGCAGACAGGCAGGCAGACAGGCAGACAGGCAGACAGGCAGGCAGGCAGGCAGACAGGCAGACAGACAGACAGGCAGACAGGCAGACAGACAGACAGGCAGGCAGGCAGACAGGCAGACAGACAGACAGGCAGACAGGCAGGCAGACAGGCAGACAGGCAGGCAGGCAGGCAGACAGACAGGCAGACAGGCAGGCAGACAGACAGACAGGCAGACAGGCAGGCAGGCAGGCAGACAGACAGACAGACAGGCAGGCAGACAGGCAGGCAGACACAGACGGATGGAGCTGTAGGTGACAGCGTAGCAGGAAGCTGCCTGCAGGAGGGGAGTGGTCGGACCAACAGTATAAAGACAACTCGTCTTCCTCCTTTCTGCATTCGACGTCTCTCTGCCTCCTCTTCCTCATAGCCTCCTCTTCCTCATAGCCTCCTCTTCCTCATAGCCTCCTCTTCCTCATAGCCTCCTCTTCCTCATAGCCTCCTCTTCCTCATAGCGGAGTCTAACCTGTCCAGGTGAGACCACGTCCTCTCTGGGCCTCTGGTCCACCTCAGTCAGGGAGTGTTAATGTGTTACTGATCTCTGTGTGTGTGTGTGTGTGTGTGTGTGTGTGTGTGTGTGTGTGCGTGCGTTTGTGTGTGTGGAGCAGGATGTCGTGGGATACCTATATTGTGCAACTGATGGGAAAGGAGTCGGTCATAGAAGCAGGTATCTTTGGTCTGGATGGGAGTACCTGGGCCACCACGGACGGGCTGAAGGGCATGACGGTAACACACACACACACACACACACACACACACACACACACACACACACACACACACACACACACACACACACACACACACACACACACACACTGATTGAGGGAAACAGAACGTGTTAAATCCTCTTAAAGGTGAACGAGGTTCATCGTTCAGACTGAAACATATTTGTGTTTTTCACCTTTAAAAGTCTTGAAACAGGACGTCAAGAAATGAGCTTTTATTCTGAAAATCCTGGAGTCTGAAGATGTTTTTTAATTAGTTTTTTTGCAGTGAGATGGATTCTGATTGCTTCTATATATTTTTAACTGACAGGAAAGAAAAGAACACATGTTGATGATTATTTTATTATTATTATTATTGAGTCTCACGCGTCAACAATTTGAACCATTTCACTCAGAAACACTTTCACATGATTTCTGTTTGTTGGCGTCTGAAGTTTGAGGGTTCTGGTTCTGGAGAGCTTCACTTGACTTTATCTCATGAATGGTTCTACTTAGTGCGTTGTTTCACACTTCAGACCGGGTTAGGGTTTGGGGGTTCTGGGTTCTGGGGTGCGGGGTTCTGAGGTTCTGGGGTTCTGGGGTTCTGGGTTTCGGGGCTTGGCGTTAGCGGCTTGGTGTTAGCGTTAGCGGCGAGGAGCTAACGGGGAGCTAACGGTTACTTTTCGAGTGGAACTTCCTTTCCGTGTCGTACGAAGCTTTAACTTCCTTATAAGGACACGATGTCAGAAAAAGAGCTGGAAGTGGAGATGATCGCTTCTTGTTTCTCACACACACACACACACACACACACACACACACACACACACACACACACACACACACACACACACACACACTGCTTGCAGAGGCTAAACCACTTCCTCAAACCATCCAGCCAATCAGAGTAAAGGCCTTTAAGTCGACTCCTTTCTGTGTGTGTGTGTGTGTGTGTGTGTGTGTGTGTGTGTGTGTGTGTGTGTGTGTGTGTGTTGCGTGTCTTGACTCGTCAACACATTCCTTCTTCATTCCATTCCTTTGTTCAAATGGGTTCAAATCTGCTGATCGATCAATAGTAAAAATGTAGTGAAAGTACACAAGTATTTTCAGATTCATGTAGTTAAAGGTTCAGCAGTAAAAGTACACAAGTGTTATCAGCTTCATGTAGTAAAAGTACACAAGTATTATCTTCTTGTAGTTAAAGTAAAACATTATTAATGAATAATGATGACTCATCAGGTGATTGATCCATGGTTTATCATGTACATTATTA
>JACSYO010000616.1:0-10000 GCA_016806645.1 Ophiodon elongatus | reverse complement strand
GAGGCCGGAGATCAATGATCCACTTTGTAGTCGTATCATCTGATCTCCGTATGTCTTGGACACTCGGGTGAAGAGAGGAGCAGAGGGTCACCTGATCCCCACCTGGTGGTGAGGTGGATCAGATGGAGTGTAGTGAGGCTGAACTGGGAACGTCTGGAGGAGGATCCTGTCCGGGAGGTCTTCAACTCCTCTGGAAGAACTTCTCACACATCCCGAGGGAGGCTGGGGACATGGAATCCCAGTGGACCATGTTCAAAGCCTCTATTGTGGACACGGCCGCTAGGAGCTGAGGTCAGAAGGTCACTGGTGCCTGTCGTGGAGACAACCTGAGAACCTGGTGGTGGACACCGGGGGTGAGGGAAGCCCTCAAGCTGAAGAAGGAGGCCTTTCGGGCCTGGTTGGCTCAGGGGTCTCCTGAAGCAGCTGCGGTGGTCGCGGACGCTAAAACTCGGGCATGGGAGGAGTTCGGGGAGGCCTCAAGGAGGGAGGTCTCAAGGAGGGAGGCCATGGAGAAGGACTTTCGGTTGGCCTCAAGGAGGTTCTGGCAAACCATCCGATGGCTGAGGAAGGGAAAGCAGGGCCGACCCCAGGAAGCTTATGCAGGGTTCTGGAAAGGAGCTCCGACCGATTGTGGAACCTCAGATTCAAGAGGAGCAGCTCTTTACCCTCAGACTGCTGGAGTTACCCCACCAGTCTACATGTGCTCTGTGGACCTGGAGAGGCTTTAGACCGGGTCCCTCTGGGTTCTTGTGGGGGCCAACCGGTCTCTGTAGGACCGCAGTAGGAGCTGTGTTCGTGTCCCGGTGGGTGTCCCTCGCCTGGCTGGCTGCTCTCTCGCCTGCTGGCTGCTCTCTCGCCTGCTGGCTGCTCTCTCGCCTGCTGGCTGCTCTCTCGCCTGCTGGCTGCTCTCTCGCCTGGCTGGCTGCTCTCTCGCCTGCTGGCTGCTCTCTCGCCTGCTGGCTGCTCTCTCGCCTGCTGGCTGCTCTCTCGCCTGGCTGGCTGCTCTCTCGCCTGGCTGGCTGCTCTCTCGCCTGCTGGCTGCTCTCTCGCCTGGCTGGCTGCTCTCTCGCCTGCTGGCTGCTCTCTCGCCTGCTGGCTGCTCTCTCGCCTGCTGGCTGCTCTCTCGCCTGCTGGCTGCTCTCCTGTGGCTTATTGGTTTTGTTTAAGTTAGTTGTGTTCTGTTATGATATTCAAAATCTTTGGGCGGACTTGGAAGAGAATTTCTGGATTCAGTTGGTTATAATAAAAATCAATTTAATAAAAGTTGGTAATACAGTGCATGATCCTCAGCTGAGGGATCATAGGCCACGGCATTCCACAGGCCCAAACAGTTGCCCATAAAAGCAGCCTGTGAGAGTTAACTGTCTGTGCTGGTGACCTAAGAGACCCTGAACTGACCAGTACATTTGATTATATGGTTCAATGAAATTGTGCATCGTCGCCTCTCATTGGCTCAGTTTTACAACATATGGTTCGGCTAAAGTTTCACATGGCTAGAATCAGCATTCGGATTGGTCACTCCGGTCCATCTGCCCTCCTCCAGGCTTTATGGCTCTTGATGTCATCTCTCCCCCCTCACACAGTTCAGCTCCACAGCCCCCTCTAGTGGGGTTGTTTTATTGCTCTTTGTGTTTCTGTAGGAGACTCCAGTATCCATCCCCCTCTCTCTAGCTCATTCCTTACATACCTGAACTAAGTCTAAGGCTCACTATTCCTTATTAATTATCCTTTTTAAGTATTGTAATTTATACATAGACATTCCTTATTTACAAGTGTAAGTCATTTTATTTTATTATAACTTAACAGTTCTTTAAATAAATGTCTATTTATTGCTTTTAACTCGTCTGGTCTCCGCTCCATAATGCAGCCTTTGAGCTAGCCCATAACACTACTGCAAGTACCAATACTGCTACTATTTCTGGTAATACTTCTACAACTACTGCAAGTACCAATACTGCTACTATTTCTGGTAATACTTCTACAACTACTGCAAGTACCAATACTGCTACTATTTCTGGTAATACTTCTACAACTACTGCAAGTACCAATACTGCTACTATTTCTGGTAATACTTCTACAACTACTGCAAGTACCAATACTGCTACTATTTCTGGTAATACTTCTACAACTACTGCAAGTACCAATACTGCTACTATTTCTGGTAATACTTCTACAACTACTGCAAGTACCAATACTGCTACTATTTCTGGTAATACTTCTACAACTACTGCAAGTACCAATACTGCTACTATTTCTGGTAATACTTCTACAACTACTGCAAGTACCAATACTGCTACTATTTCTGGTAATACTTCTACAACTACTGCAAGTACCAATACTGCTACTATTTCTGGTAATACTTCTACAACTACTGCAAGTACCAATACTGCTACTATTTCTGGTAATACTTCTACAACTACTGCAAGTATCAATACTGCTACTATTTTTGGTAATACTTCTATAACTACTGCAAGTATCAATACTGCTACTATTTTTGGTAATACTTCTATAACTACTGCAAGTACCAATACTGCTAATATTTCTGGTAATACTTCTGGAACTATTGCAAGTACCAATACTGCTAATACTGCTAATATTTCTGGTAATACTTCTGCAACTACTGCAAGTACCAATACTACTACTATTTCTGGTAATACTTCTACAACTACTGCAAGTATCAATACTGCTACTATTTTTGGTAATACTTCTATAACTACTGCAAGTACCAATACTACTACTATTTCTGGTAATACTTCTGGAACTATTGCAAGTACCAATACTGCTAATACTGCTAATATTTCTGGTAATACTTCTGCAACTACTGCAAGTACCAATACTACTACTATTTCTGGTAATACTTCTACAACTACTGCAAGTATCAATACTGCTACTATTTTTGGTAATACTTCTATAACTACTGCAAGTATCAATACTGCTACTATTTCTGGTAATACTTCTACAACTACTGCAAGTATCAATACTGCTACTATTTTTGGTAATACTTCTATAACTACTGCAAGTACCAATACTGCTACTATTTCTGGTAATACTTCTGCAACTATTGGAAGTACCAATACTTCTAATATTGCTCCAACTACTGGTTACTCCGCTCGTACTACAAGTTGTTCTTCTTCTAAATAATATATAAATATATATATATATATATATATATATATATATATGTATGTATAAATATAAATACTTGACCCAAACATCCAGATGTATCTGTAGTATTTTATGCCTCCACATTGGAGATAACGTTGCCTTCTACTCGAGGATTAGCTGATTAGACTTCGGTGTTCAAAGGTCAAAGGTCAAAGGTCGCCTTTCAAAACACTTTTTTTAGTCATAACTCAAGAATTCATATGCCCCTCCTCCTCCTCTTCCTCCTCCTCCTCTTCTTCCTCCTCCCCCTGCCCGTCCCTCCTCCCCCACCCCCCCCCCTCCCTCCCCCCCTGCCCCCAGCTCTATAAAAGCTCTGCAGCCTGACAGACAGACACTTTCCACGTCAGTCGGGCAGACAGACAGGCAGACAGACAGACAGGCAGACAGACAGACGACACCTCCTTCCCTCAGGTAGGCTCAAACAGCTCAGCTGACCAACTGTTTCCTGTTTGTTTCTCACTCAAACTCTTTGTGGTTGCAGGGCTTTTATTTTGAAGGTCTGGTTCAGTTAGCAGGAGTTTTTAGAAGTTTTTAGGAGTTTGTAGGAGTTCTGGGAGTTCTGGGAGTTCTGGGAGTTCTGGGAGTTCTGGGAGTGAATGAGATGTGTTCTCTTCCTGCTCGTTGTGTCTTGATTCTGTTCTGAGCCGTGACCTTTAGCAGCCTGAAGGTCACGGAGCTGACCATGTGACCAACAGCTGGAGCACAAAGTCCAGACTGGCTGAGCGATGAGTCCTGAGCTCTTACCCCGTGGTAGAGTGAGTATATAATAGTATATAGGAGTATATAGGAGTATATAGTAGTATATAGTGTGTACATAGTAGTATATAGTAGTATATAGGAGTATATAGTATGTACATAGTATTTATATAGTATGTATATAGTAGTATATAGTGTGTACATAGTAGTATATAGTGTGTATATAGTAGTATATAGTATGTATATAGTACGTATATAGTATTTATATTGTAGTATATAGTAGTATACGCAATAAAACGTTGTGATGAGTCGTCATTATGTTCATCCATAACCAGCAGTGTACTAGTACCACATGAGCAGTATTACTCTCAGTGGAGCAGTGTACTAGTACCACATGAGCAGTATTACTCTCAGTGGAGCAGTGTACTAGTACCAGCATCAGCACTCTGAGCACTAGTAACTACAAGTACTTTTATTAGTTGCAAGTATTATTCGTCTCCTATTGTGTGTTTGTGTGTGTGTGTGTGTGTGTGTGTGTGTGTGTGTGTGTGTGTGTGTGTGTGTGTGTGTGTGTGTGTGTGTGTGTGTGTGTGTGTGTGTGTGTGTGTGTGTGTGTGTGTGTGTGTGTGTGTGTATAAAGGCCATAGTTGGTTTCAAGTGTTTCCACTCAGCTGTTGTTCTGACCGCTTAACACTCGTCACAAGCTGACAAGCTAACAAGCTAATACAGCGTTAATAGCTGAAGTATAACTGAAGTATAACTGAAGTAATATCGCTAGTAGAACTGAGACTAGTATACTGCCAACACATCAATACTTATAATACTGTTACAACTACTGCTAATGTACCACAAGTCATACTAAAACCTCTTGTACTAAAACAATATGCTAATGTTGCTAACGCTGCTACCAGTTCTTCTCCAGTAATATTAATACGCTGATATTGTGAACAACTTCTGATGCTAGTAGAACTGCTATTGAGGCTAATATTGAGGCTAATATTGGGGCTAATATTGGGGCTAATATTGAGGCTAATATTGGGGCTAATATTGGGGCTAATATTGAGGCTAATATTGAGGCTAATATCGGGGCTAATATTGGGGCTAATATTGAGGCTAATATCCGGGCTAATGTCGGGGCTAATATTGAGGCTAATATTGAGGGCTAATATTGAGGCTAATATCGGTGCTAATATTGGGGGATAATATTGAGGCTAATATTGAGGCTAATATTGGGGCTAATATTGAGGCCAATATCGGGGCTAATATTGGGGCTAATATTGAGGCTAATATTGAGGCTAATATTGGGGCTAATATTGAGGCCAATATCGGGGCTAATATTGAGGCTAATATTGAGGCTAATATAGGGGCTAATATTCAGGCTAATATTGGGGCTAATATTGGGGGCTAATATTAGGGCTAATACTGGGGCTAATATTGAGGCTAATACTGGGGCTAATATTCAGGCTAATATTGAGGCTAATATTGGGGGCTAATATTGAGGCCAATATCAGGGCTAATATTGAGGCTAATATTGGGGCTAATATTCAGGCTAATATTGGGGCTAATATTGGGGGCTAATATTGGGGCTAATACTGGGGCTAATATTCAGCCTAATATTGAGGCTAATATTGAGGCTAATATTGGGGCCAATATTGGGGGCTAATATTGGGGCTAATATTGAGGCTAATATTGGGGCTAATATTGAGGCTAATATTGGGGGCTAATATTGGGGCTAATATTGGGGCTAATATTGAGGCTAATATTGGGGGCTAATATTGGGGCTAATATTGAGGCTAATATTGGGGCTAATATTGAGGCTAATATTGGGGCTAATATTGAGGCTAATATTGAGGCTAATATTGAGGCTAATATTGAGGCTAATATTGGGGCTAATATTGAGGCTAATATTGGGGCTAATATTGGGGCTAATATTGAGGCTAATATTGGGGGCTAATATTGGGGCTAATATTGGGGCTAATATTGGGGCTAATATTGTTGTGAATGATGCTAATACTGGGAATGCTAATTCCGATATTTTTTCTGAACGATCGTTTATATTTGTTGGTGTTAAGTTTTAAAAAACAGTTTGCTGTCACAAAGGGGGGTTGGGGAGTCAGGGGGGGGTCAGGGGGTGAGGGGGGGGGTCAGGGGTCGGGGGAGGGGGGTTAGAGTATATTATGAGTAATGTTGGGGAACCTTTAGTTATCAAAGGCAGGATGAAGAGTCACACATACCTCTTCAAATGTCAAGTACATTTATAAGTGTGTGTGTGTGTGTGTGTGTGTGTGTGTGTGTGTGTGTGTGTGTACTGTAACCCTATAACAGCAGGGAGGAAGTCATGATCTGTGTAGAAAGGTCAGAGAAAAGGTCAAAGGGTTCTCCCCCGACACTGGCTGTATTAATAACTCAGAGGAGGATAAGAACACCCCCCTGTCCCCAGAATGGTCTCTCCCTCTCTCCCTCTCTCCCTCTCTCCTATTGGTCCTCAGTAAACGCCCGTCATGAGTGAGGCTCTGTGATTGGCTGGTGGTGGGGGGGGAGGAGTCTGATAGGGGACAGGGTCTGCTGTCAGGGAGACATCATGGCGTTACACAGGATCTCTGCAGCAGGTCACACACACACACACACACGCACGTACGCACGCACACACGCACACACGCGCACACACGCACGCACGCACACACGCACACACACGCACACACGCACACACGCACACACACACACACACACACACGCGCACGCACACACACACAAGCACACACACCTCTTGTCCATAACTGGATGTTTTTTTGTTCAAGGTCAAAGGTTCATTTCTCTCTGTAATAATAATAATCACCCTGTTTATTTCTGTCTCCCCACCTGTCTGTCTCTCTGTCTGTCTCTCTGCCTGTCTGTCTGCCTGTCTGTCTGCCTGTCTCTCTCTCTCTCAGTCAGGATGTCTATCACTAAGATTCACGCTCGGGAGATTCTGGACTCCAGAGGAAACCCAACAGTGGAGGTGGACCTATGGACGGCCAAGGGTGAGCCATGTGTACACATATACACATATACACATATACACATATATATATATATATAGATATGTAGATATTTGTAAATATATATATATTATATATATATTTACATATATGTAAATAGATATACATATCTTTCTGTCTGTCTGTCTCTCTGTCCCTCTGCCTGTCTGTCTCTCTGTCCCTCTGCCTGTCTGTCTCTCTGTCCCTCTGCCTGTCTGTCTCTCTGTCCCTCTGCCTGTCTGTCTCTCTGTCCCTCTGCCTGTCTGTCTCTCTGTCCCTCTGCCTGTCTGTCTCTCAGGTCTCTTCAGGGCAGCTGTTCCCAGCGGTGCATCGACTGGAGTCCATGAAGCTCTGGAGCTCCGTGATGGAGACAAGAGCCGCTACCTGGGCAAAGGTAGGGTTCACATCCCCACAGAGCAAGGCACTAACAGGCTGAGGGTTCACATCCCCACAGAGTAAGGCACTAACAGGCTGAGGGTTCACATCCCCACAGAGCAAGGCACTAACAGGCTGAGGGTTCACATCCCCACAGAGCAAGGCACTAACAGGCTGAGGGTTCACATCCCCACAGAGCAAGGCACTAACAGGCTGAGGGTTCACATCCCCACAGAGCAAGGCACTAACAGGCTGAGGGTTCACATCCCCACAGAGCAAGGCAGTAGCAGGCTGAGGGTTCACATCCCCACAGAGCAAGGCACTAACAGGCTGAGGGTTCACATCCCCACAGAGCAAGGCACTAACAGGCTGAGGGTTCACATCCCCACAGAGCAAGGCAGTAGCAGGCTGAGGGTTCACATCCCCACAGAGCAAGGCAGTAGCAGGCTGAGGGTTCACATCCCCACAGAGCAAGGCAGTAGCAGGCTGAGGGTTCACATCCCCACAGAGCAAGGCAGTAGCAGGCTGAGGGTTCACATCCCCACAGAGCAAGTCAGTAGCAGGCTGAGGGTTCACATCCCTTACCTGTGTAACGTGGGTTCTTTCCCATCAGGCACCACGAAGGCTGTGGACCACGTGAACAAAGACATCGCCCCCAAGCTGATTGCCAAGGTACCAGCAGCACTGTGTCAGTACAGAGATGAAGTCAGTGGGATTGAACTGTAAATAAAATACCTGTCTGTCTCTCTACCTGTCTGTCTCTCTACTTGTCTGTCTCTTTCTGTCTCTCTCTCTCTCCAGAACTTCAGTGTTGTTGACCAGGAGAAGATCGACACGTTCATGCTGGAGTTGGATGGCACTGAGAACAAATGTAAGGACCTGTCTGTCTCTCTGTCTGACCTGTCTGTCTGACCTGTCGGTCTGACCTGTCGGTCTGACCTGTCTGTCTGACCTGTCTGTCTCTCTGTCTGACCTGTCTGTCTGACCTGTCTGTCTGACCTGTCTGTCTCTCTGTCTGACCTGTCTGTCTGACCTGTCGGTCTGACCTGTCTGTCTGACCTGTCTGTCTCTCTGTCTGACCTGTCTGTCTGACCTGTCGGTCTGACCTGTCGGTCTGACCTGTCTGTCTGACCTGTCTGTCTCTCTGTCTGACCTGTCGGTCTGACCTGTCTGTCTGACCTGTCTGTCTCTCTGTCTGACCTGTCTGTCTCTCTGTCTGACCTGTCTGTCTGACCTGTCTGTCTGACCTGTCGGTCTGACCTGTCGGTCTGACCTGTCTGTCTGACCTGTCTGTCTGACCTGTCTGTCTCTCTGTCTGACCTGTCTGTCTGACCTGTCGGTCTGACCTGTCTGTCTGACCTGTCTGTCTGTCTGTCTGACCTGTCTGTCTGACCTGTCTGTCTGACCTGTCGGTCTGACCTGTCTGTCTGACCTGTCTGTCTCTCTGTCTGACCTGTCTGTCTGACCTGTCGGTCTGACCTGTCGGTCTGACCTGTCTGTCTGACCTGTCTGTCTCTCTGTCTGACCTGTCTGTCTGTGACCTGTCTGTCTGACCTGTCTGTCTCTCTGTCTGACCTGTCTGTCTGACCTGTCTGTCTCTCTGTCTGACCTGTCTGTCTGACCTGTCGTTCTGACCTGTCTGTCTGACCTGTCTGCTGCCCTCGGTCTGACCTGTCTGTCTGACCTGTCTGTCTCTCTGTCTGACCTGTCTGTCTGACCTGTCTGTCTGACCTGTCGGTCTGACCTGTCTGTCTGACCTGTCTGTCTGACCTGTCGGTCTGACCTGTCGGTCTGACCTGTCTGTCTCTCTACAGCTCAGTTTGGTGCTAACGCCATCCTGGGCGTGTCGCTGGCCGTCTGTAAGGCCGGAGCAGCGGAGAAGGGAGTTCCTCTTTACCGCCACATCGCCGACCTCGCTGGACACAAAGACGTCATACTTCCTGTTCCTGTGAGTGGGAGGGGCTTCTGGTGGGTGGGAGGGGCTTCTGGTGGGTGGGAGGGGCTTTGGCTCTGACTTCAGCAGCTTTCATTACAAGCTCCATTATCAAAGAGCTAATACTGATCAATCATAGAAAATGGCTTTGAGTAGGGTTACCCTTTGAGTAAGTTTTCCTGGCTGGCTACTAAAATTATGATTATTGACCATAATACATTTAATGTATGTCGATGCAGTTAGCAAGTAAAAAGCTACTGACACTGGAAAGATTAAAGTGTCCATGAAGTCAGCATAGCTGGCTTGTACAATTTAAAAAGTACTTTAAAGTTAGCTTAGATGGTGAAACATTTTATAAAATAACTATAACATTAAAATAGATCACGAGTTAAATGATAAAAGAGAAAGGAAAAAAAAGAGTCTAAATGCTAGGTGTCTAAATGCTAGGTGTCTAAATACTAGTTGGCTAAATGCTAGGTGGCTAAATGCTAGGTGGCTAAATAGTAAAATATAGTTTCAGTGTTTTATAGTAACACATGATATTATCATAGTAACATATTATATTATTATTGTTATTTTCAGGCCTTTAACGTCATTAACGGAGGCAGCCATGCTGGAAACAAACTGGCCATGCAGGAGTTCATGATCCTTCCAGTTGGAGCCGCCAACTTCCACGAGGCCATGAGGATCGGAGCCGAGGTGCCACAGATTTACTTGTATGAGTACTTGTATGAGTACTTGTATTGGTACTTGTATGATTACCTGTGTAGCTACTACCTGTTGCTATTAGTTACCTGTGTAGCTACTACCTGTT
>JACSYO010000615.1:0-23915 GCA_016806645.1 Ophiodon elongatus | reverse complement strand
TGTGTGTCTTTGTATACATTTTGTGTGTCTTTGTATACATTTTGTGTGTCTTTGTATTCATTTTGTGTGTCTTTGTATACATCTTGTGTGTCTTTGTATTCATTTTGTGTGTCTTTGTATTCATTTTGTGTGTCTTTGTATACATTTTGTGTGTCTTTGTATTCATTTTGTGTGTCTTTGTATACATTTTGTGTGTCTTTGTATTCATTTTGTGTGTCTTTATATACATCTTGTGTGTCTTTCTGTTCATTTTGTGTGTCTTTGTATTCATTTTGTGTGTCTTTGTATACATTTTGTGTGTCTTTGTATTCATTTTGTGTGTCTTCGTATACATCTTGTGTGTCTTTATATTCATTTTGTGTGTCTTTGTATTCATTTTGTGTGTCTTTGTATACATCTTGTGTGTCTTTGTATACATTTTGTGTGTCTCTCCTGGTGGGTACGTGTCTGCAGGTGAAGGCCTCACTTTGGGCCCCTGGTCCAGGGCCCGGTTGGCCCGTTCAGTAGTCCATCCATGACTGGGTTTTAAAGGGCTGGTCGCAGTAGTTCTAGCCATGCTAGCAGCACAGCTCTTGAGGGCTTGTGGGTCTGATGGTCGGTCCACCACTTTGGTCCACAGTGAAATATCCCAACAATTATTGGATGGATCAACATGACATTTCTTACACATTCATGTTCCCTCAGCCTCAGCTGTACTTTGCTTTTAGTGCTGATTAGTAAATCTTGGCACGCTAACAAGGTAAACATTGTAGCTTGTAATTCAGGATTTGAACACAAATACATTGTACGGCAAGAAAAAGGTGCAAAAATGAACACTTTGTGATTTAATCTGCATATTTGATCAGTGCAGACAACATTCAGAGCATCTGTTCTCCTCTCTCCTCTTTCCTCTCTCCTCTCTCCTCCTTCCTCTCTCCTCTCTCCTCTCTCCTCTCTCCTCTTTCCTCCTTCCTCTCTCCTCTTTCCTCTCTCCTCTTTCCTCTCTCCTCTCTCCTCCTTCCTCTCTCCTCTCTCCTCTCTCCTCTTTCCTCCTTCCTCTCTCCTCTCTCATCTCTCCTCTTTCCTCCTTCCTCTCTCCTCTCTCGTCTCTCCTGTCTCCTCTCTCCTCTCTCCTCTCTCAGGGAGGTCTGAGCCTCATGACATGGCTCTGAGGTATCGGGCAGAGGAGGGCAGCAACATCACAGTGGAATGGAGCTTCTCGTCCAAAGCTGAGGTTTCCACCGCCTCACTGAAGATCCACTGTCTGTCGGTGTTGAAGCTGAAGGTTTTCTATCATCTGGACAGCAGTGTGGACGAGTCTCTGCACGAGCAGTTTGCAGGACGGGTGCAGTGTGACAAAGACGCTCTCAGGACAGGACGCGTCCGGCTTCATCTGTCCAGAGTCAGGAGCGATGACTCGGGCCTGTACCTCTGTAGGATGGCCACTGAGTCGGGCAAGAAGGTGAAGCTGTTCTCTCTCTACGTCTCTGGTGAGGCAATACAAGGTTTATCTCATCTCAAGAGATTGAACTTTGATCAAAGTTCTTGACAAAAAGAAGCATTCTATAGTTCCATCTGACACAGATCATGTTTCCTCCTGTTGGTGAGCAGATGATTAACAACCTGTTACTTGATGATACTCATGAAAACAGCCTGAACCAAGAGTTTGTGGTGTCTAGTTTTCTGTGACCTGTTTTCTCCTGTTGGAAGGCCTAGGATTTAATGTGAATTTATCATAAGACTATGGAGTTAGTTAGTTGGTTAACTAAGGTCCCGGTCAGCAGTTAGAGCACGCTGTATGAATAGGCAATAAAAAGACACATATGTAGCTATGCGTCCTCGGGCGGTAGGTCAGAAGAAGCAATAAACAAACATATGTAAGTGTAAATCCTCAGGGCCTCAGGGCTAGAGGGCTCGGGGCATCATCCCTAAAGAATGACTCCACTATAGTGGTGAAGGTGGTGGTGAGTTTTAACGACTTTGCCCTCTCGATGACTGCCGGACAGCACACACACATTTCACGAGCTGTAACCCAAGGCGGAGTCAATGTGTAAAGTTGGTTCTGCATTAACTATCTTTTATCCAGATGTTTTAATTTCTTATAATAATGTTTCCTAGGGCTCAGGTGTTTTACCTCTGCAAACCGCGTAACGGGAGCAGCTAGTAACCTGGTGATGGAGTACCTATAGGGGATGTGTGTACTCTACAAATATAATGCTTGATGTATGTAACTGGTATACTCTGTATTACGATGTCATTCCTTTCCAATATGACTTACTAAGATGTCTGGTATTAATATGTAACCATGAGTGGTCACTGTATGATATTGTTGATGTGTTCCACATTGGCTTGAGCTATGAGCAGGTGTTACCAGCTAGTCCGGAGTGTGAGTTAGAATTTGATATTAAAGAAATTCTAACAAGAGTCAAAAGTTCAGGAGAAGGGGAGAGGAAGGGGAGAGGAAGGGGAGAGGAAGGGGGGGGAAGGGGAGAGGAAGGGGGGAGGAAGGGGAGAGGAAGGGGAGAGGAAGGGGGGGGGGGGGGTAAATCCCCGTTGGCCCGAGGGCCAACACTGCATGAGTAGAGGAAGTAAGAATGACCGGCCTGTCCCCCGACGGTCACGAGCGTCCGAAGAAGGGGGGCATTTGCTGTATGCAAAACGGTATATATGCTTCCCCGTAAGTAGTGAAAAAGGTTCGACAGAAGAAGATCGATCCCGATACGTCAGGTCTTAGATATTGACTTTTCACATCTCCGTACTTTTTGGCGAACACTTTGCTCATTTTGATCGAGTTTTAAAACTTCTTTACGGGTGTTGCGAATTATTTAGCTATAACCCTATTCTATATTGTGTTAAAATAAATATCTACTGCATTGCAGTTTTAACCAAATAGTGCGTTTGTAGCTTTATTGAGCGTTTCTCCACTCCGTCGCCTGAAGTGAGCCATCACCTGCCGAGAGCGAGGTCTTCACTCCGTCCATCCTCCAGCCCCTGAGGAGAGTCTGAGCTACATCCCCACGGCTACACCTACTGATATTAATCTACATCTACATACCCTGCATATAATTTACTGTATGAAGGAGAGAAATAGTACTGGTTGACCCCTGGCTCCTGGCCGGACCTCTGTTGTCTACAGGCCGAGGAGAGAGATTCATACGATTGAAGTCTCCTCGCAGGGTTTGTCACATATTACTGAACGAGTAAACGACCGCTACCCGAGCTCTATACCGCGCTATGAATACATAAATACATAACGAAGGTATACATTTTTATTGGGTCCCGTGGTAGGATAGTCCTAAGGCTAATTATAAACCAGGTTTCTCTCAGCGGAGGTCTCAACGAGGCATATAGCGGGGTGACTCCCGCCCGGAGCGGGCAGCGAGGGGGGGTGGTGCCGACACGAGCCCGGGAGAGGACGGACTAACAGGTACTGAGAGAACACAGGCTAGTGTATGGTGTTGCCTACACTAGGATCAGATTATTGTCTCTCAGGATAACCTCCGCCTCTCTCCCTGTACCTCGGCTGCACACCTCCGTGGGCGAGTCACCCATCAGGCCAGCACGGGTTATCTAAAATAGGGGATCTTGATCTCCGCTTCCCTCCCCCTTCTCCCGCGGATCTCATTCCTCTCCGCCTCACCCCCGGGCACGCCAGTAACGCGCGACCCCGAGGGTGTCGAGACCGCAAAAGGGGCACCCGTCCGACGGGGGGCACGCCAGTGCTCTTCCCCGGTGCGCGGACGTAAGCGCGCGGTGAAGCGCCGCGTCTGCGCGCTGCCGACGAGTTCAGAGAGTTTCTGCGCAGACACACTTTTCTGACTGAGCTCGTTCCTTTCGAGTTGCACTAGACAACGACACCCAAGCCTCTATAAAAAAAATAACAATATAAAATAACAAGAGTACGGGATCGCGTGAGTGTGACGCGCGTAATCATTCCCCCTTTTTGTTAACAGTACGTATTTAAATTATTTGATTGCAAATGTTCTTGCTGCTTGGAAATATAGTTACAGAAGGCTACATATATTTATACATACATACATACACTGTTATCTGTTTGTTTCTGCCTCTTCTGTCCCTCTTTTCAGCCACATTCCCAGACTCCTCCATCTCTATGAAGCCTTATGGTCATTCTCCACCTGTCCACCAGGTGTCCTCAGACCCTCCTCATCCTGCTCACCTGTGTCCCCATTTTCCAATCTCCCATGTCAGTACATATACCAGACCCTTTCCCCCAGCTGGTCTGTGTTGTATTGCTTTCCATTGACCAGGACCAGGACTCGGACCTTTATCTTTTATCTTTACTCCTTTTATATCCTGCTCATCACTAAGGCAGGAAAAGTTATCGCCTGTCGAGTCATTCGCCTTCATTCCGTTTAAATACAAAGGTAACTTTAATGTTTATGCCAATAGACAAAAAAAGTGTAATATCAACTTCTCATATGAAAAGGGATTTATTTACAATATTACAATATGAAAACATTAACATTAAATAAGTGCACTGTGCATCGTAACAATATGCGTCAGTAGGCAGAGGACAGAAGACTGACACCAGAACAAGTGAACCAAGTGACAGCTTGGTCTCCATCCTAAACTCTTCCTGCAGTGGTGACTGAAACAACTCTGATGAGGATCTTGAACGGAGTCACATCAACCAGACGCTGAGGAGATGTCTTGTCTCAGCACAACTTCTGAGGAAATGCAACACCTATACGACTGCAAAGAGGTTTCTTATCTTATCATTATATTTTATTTTCAGTATAATTAGTAGAAGAGCTGCTGCCATCAGTCCCAGTCCAACATAGAGGCCGATCCGTCCCCAACTCTCTGGTTGTGGTCGACTTTCTGTCTTTGCCTCATGTTCAGGTCGATCCCTCGCTGCTGCAAAGAGACCAAACAAATCTGTTTCATTCAAGTGAAGAAAAAAAACTTTCACTGAAAAGAAAACTAAATAGAAACAACAGATTAAGTTGGAACAAAGTTCAGAAACTGCAGGAAGAAAGTGTTTTTATTTATCTGAATAAAGCTGCTGAATTGAACGTGTTCTACTGAATCAACCTACCAGTGACATTGAGCCGACATTCCCCAGAGTCTGTCTCATAATTTGTGAACACTTCACACATGTACAGACCCGAGTCATTAGTCCTGAGTCTGGACACATGAAGTCTGACTCGTCCTTCTCTGAGGACGTCTTTGTCCCACTGGACTCGTCCTGCAAACTGTTCATCCTGAGACTCTGGGACCTCGACACCTTCATGTAGATGAAACAGGACTGAGGCCCTGACATCAGTTAACAGTTCACAGAAGACATTCAGGGAGTTGGGGGAGCGGTCAGTGTTGGTGGTGAACATCCATTCCAGTGTGACGTTGTGGTTCTCCTCTGCCTGATAGGAGCTCTGTGTCACCTTCACTACAAAGGATCCTGTTGAGGAGACAGAGAGGGAGAGGGAGGAGCAGACAAGCTGACAGCTTTAACATGTGAGCCTTTAAACTCCATCTACAGGTGTTTCTGTGGAGTGTTTAGTGATGCTGCAGAGCTGGAGTGCTTTAAAAATACACAAGTAAACTCACCACAGACACAGGAGGTGAGGATGAGGAGCAGCAGGATGAAGAGCAGCAGGATCCTGCAGGTCATCTTCTCCCTGCGAGAGGAGACAGAGGAGAAGAGTCACCAACACATCACATCAAAACTCAGTTAACTCAACATTTAAGGTGAAATAATCCCTTTGTGTCTCAAGAAGGCACCAGAGGTTAAACTCTGAAACATGAACAGAAAACATTATGTGGAACCAAGAGTTTTCTTCACTGAGCTGCAGTGTCCTTTCATTTACATAACTATGTAAATGATGATCAACGTGAAATAGATTATGTTCTCGCTCCTACTCCCACGATGCGAACATGAAACTATCACCACATGCGGTATATATATATATATACCACTTCCTCTGTCTCATACTTTCTCCCTCACTGAATGTTGAATAAATGTTTCTGTACAGCTCCTCCTTTTCTCTCCAGGAAAGTGTTTTGAACCACGTTGCCCTACTTTATCTGAATCCCGTAAATATCTGTGGTGACATAAATATAGAAATGAGCAAGATGTACCAACAAAAAGAGAAATTATAATTATAAAACTATAAACAGACTTCTTGACTCTGCTGCTGTTTTCTCCTCTGAGGAACAATAACAGGTTTATCTCATCCGTTTCTTTTAAGAGAGATTTTATTTTGAGTTTTTCTTCTTTTTTTTTAAGAATAAAAATGACAGATAAAACTTGTTTTCACGTTGCAAACATGATGTTTCGGTAAATGATACAAATATAAAACTGCCTGAAAAAAGGAGATCAATACATTAAAAATCGTTTGCAATTTAATAAGCTTTTTAACAACACGATTCACATAATAATAGCCAAAAGATGAATATATTCACATTACCTTGAATGTCTTCAGTCACATAACCTGAACAACAGTCATTCCCTGTTCAGTGACTTCTCGTCTACCGTCATCTCTTTATTTCGTTCTTGTTTTCTCGAGTCTTGTTATTTCATGCTCATTAACATTCCTCATTTGCATGATGATAGAAGTCCCGCCCACAATGAGTCAGAGATACCAACAGCTCTTCTTTAACCATCAACCTATCAGACTGCTCGGTCTCCTTTTCTTCCGTCTCATGTTAATCATTGAAACACTCCGCAGTGTAAACATGAATTTCTCAAATGTGACCATGTTGCAGTTTTTATTTTTTTACAGCACTCAGTCTTTTTAGTAGGAGTCTATGAGCATTACACATCTTGACTTGGTAATATTTGCCCACCATTCTTTGCAAAAGCGCTCCAACTGTGTCAGATAGCGAGGGCATCTAAACACTTTAGTCTTCAGTGTTGACACAAAGGAACAATATCATCATTTATACGGATAAATCTGCACAAATCACCAAAAGGTGAAAGCTGCATTTCCTTGTTGCTTACTTTATAAAACTCTGACTAACTCTTTCTCAGAGAGGAAACGCAGCAACTCAGTTCATGATCATCCAAACTAATATCCACGAGGAATTATTAAAACAAATAAAACACGTTTCATTCTCAAAGCACGTTTCCTTCCGCTTTCAGATGCTACAAATCAGTTTCTGTTGTTTCGTGTGATTATTTTGAATCCGATGATCTTCCCCTCGACTTGTCTCTGTCCTTTAGGACAATGAGGAAGTCGGTAAATGGTTTCCCTCTAAATCCTCTACAGGTCTGTTTCTAACGTGTATCAACCATAAACAGAAGCTCATCTGCACATTTATTTAATGTTTTAAGGATATTAAAGACATGTCTTTTTAATCTGGCTGTTAATTTGAATATACCATTTTACTGTTTAATTATACAAAATCTATCTTTTTTATTTTTATTGTATCGATTTTTTTACATTTTATTGTTTCATTCTTGTAATTTTGTTTTATCTTCCAACATTGTATTTATAGTTGCAGTGTCCTTTGATTTACATGTAACTGATGATCAAGGGAAAATAGATCATGTTCACTCTCCTCCACCCACAGTGAAATTAAACTATCACCACATAAGGTATGAATATATATGAATGCCGCTTCCTCCCTCACATACTTCTGCTCTCACAGTTGAATGAATGCCTGAAAAAAGGAGATCAATACATGATAAATCATTTGCGATAAATAATATTTTTAACAACACGATTCACAGAATGACAGAAGATGAATATATTCCCAGTACCTTGAATGTCTTCAGTCACAGAACCTGGACAACAGTCATTCCCCGTTCAGGGACTTCTCTCGTGGACTCATCTCTGTATGTATTGTTTCACAGAGGAAGAGCTTGTTTTCTCGAGTCTTGTTATTTCATGCTCAGTAAAATCCCCCATTTGTAAGATGAGAGAAGTTCTACTCACAATGAGTCAGAGAAACCAACAGCTCTTCTGAAACTATCAACCTATGCGTTCACACCAAACGCGGCTATTCGTTGTTATTTCCCCCTTTTCGCACTCGACGCACCGGAGAGGGGGCGTGGCTTATCTCCGTGGAAATAGTTCATTTCTGCCACCCACCGTGGAAGAAATAACCACTAGCTCTGCTTTGTACATGTTGTGGACTTCTTCTTTCAGACTATCGACTTCTCCTTCATAGTTTCTGATCAGCTGCGGCACGGCGCTGATGACTGGCGGAGCTTCTCAACGCTGATTGGCTTTCGCAACTCAGCGTCATGTTCTAAACACTTTAGTCTTCAGTGTTGACACAAAGGAACAATATAATCATTTATACGGATAAATCTGCACAAATCAAAAGGTGAAAGCTGCATTTCCTTGTTGCTTACTTTATAAAACTCTGACTAACTCTTTCTCAGAGAGGAAACGCAGCATTATCATTAACTAGAACACTAACGTAACAATTAGTAACACCATCACTAATAAATACTTCTCATCAAAATATATTAAAATACAACAATACAAGGCAAACTGAAGTACTCTTCTTTTATTTTCCGCTATACAACGTCTCATAAAACGAAAAACAGGTATCATGAGGGGACCCGATAAAAAGGATCAAACATTTGAGAAAAAGTAGGTAATCTTTAATGAAAGATTCCTTAAAAGAAGAATGGAGCTGGGAACTTGTCCTTCGGTCCACCCGGTCCTGGGACATGTGAGCCTTGTCCAGTGAGACCTAGGCTGGATTCGAAAAGTCCAAAAAATGACCTCCTAACGCCTTTTCCTAACCACTTTTCCTTGACCTCTGTGGAAAACGTCACGGGGTCAAGGAAAGATGGTTAGGAGAATTCATGAGGAGTTAGGAAAAGACAACCGCGGTGTTTAGAGGATCCGACTCCACTTTCAGACAGCAGCAACACAGTGAAAGTCACGTGACCACGATCACCTGGGCGAAAATCACCCGACGTTAGTGTCCTAAACAAAGAAACAGTTTTTATTCACAAAGCACGTTTCCTTCCGCTTTCAGATGCTACAAATTAGAAAAGTGTTGTTTGTATTCTGTTTTTTAATGTGCAGTTTAAACTGAAGTGTACTGTCGTGATATTGTTTGTTTTATCTTCCTTCTTCTCCACTTCTTGAGGGATGTAAAGGGTTCTGACTCATGTGGACTACCCTGTCCAACTCCGGTGCTCTTGCAGGCGATACTGTCCATGGTGAGCTCTCCAATGATGAGGCTCGTCATGTGTTAAAAGCAGATGATTCCATGAAAATAAAAATAAACAAATGTATCCCTATGGCCTATATGCAATAATGAACTATCAAAAAACTGACCTTCTGCTTCACTAAAACACTTAAAGGAGTCGACCAAGAATAATCCTATAGCGGACTAGAGGAGCTTTCATCTTAATAATGGAAAAAACACACATCAAAGCACATTGTGCAACATGACCAATTACCTTTAATCTATTGTATGTTCAACATTTTAAAGGGCATAACACACTTTTGCAATGTAAACAATATAACATGGCTCTTACAAAGGTGGAGCTGATATTTCCTGTCTGTTATCATCATTCTCTCCCTGTATTGAGTTAACACTGCTATTAACGATAAAGACCAGTAGAGGGAGCCCTTCAGCTGTAGTCATTTAGACCATCAAGCTCTTTAAATGTAATAACTTTCAATAATCTGTTAAACCTGCTGGCACACTATGAGCGTTACATTAATGTTGCAATAAAGTGCTGTAAAGTGATCACAGTGACGTATTGTATATTCTCTCTCTGGTGTTTACTGCAGCCTCAGCCCTCATTCTATGATCTGACTTCAGTTACAGAAGCTTTGATAAAAGGTTAAACTGAACGAGCTCTGCAGTCTGAGTCATGTCTTTAATTATCATCTTTTCAATCAACATCATTTTAAAACACTATGAAGTCAACACTTCTAGGTCACACTGAGTTTCATAAACTAGTGTCTGCATATTCTTATGATCAGATTACAATCTGCATATAAACCATAACAACAAAGAGGGATACGAGACATTGTTAGTGGAGAACGTATTTAATTCAGCAGCTTTGAAACTGAACAATGAGACAGTTTAGTAGCTTTGTTCTCTCTGTGACAATCCCTTTGTTTCACTTTTATATTCATTCTTTCATTTTTATTCCAACCTTGTTAATAAAGTAATACTTTCTATGAACCGGGTTGTTTATGTCGTCTTCATGACGCAACACTGTAAAGGTGCGTTCACACCAAGTGAGTTTACTCGCCAGACTATTTGTGGTTATTTCGCTTTTTCGAAATTTCACAATATTTACCTCTGAGGTGTAGTACAGTAAAACATATCTCACACTCTCCCTCTCTCTCACACACTCTCTCTCACACTCTCTCACACTCTCCCTCACACACTCTCTCTCACACTCTCTCACACTCTCCCTCTCTCTCACACTCTCCCTCTCTCTCACACACTCTCTCTCACACTCTCTCACACTCTCCCTCTCTCTCATACTCTCCCTCTCTCTCACACACTCTCTCTCACACTCTCTCACACTCTCCCTCTCTCTCACACACTCTCTCACACTCTCTCACACTCTCCCTCTCTCTCACACACTCTCTCTCACACTCTCTCACACTCTCCCCCTCTCTCTCTCACACTCTCCCTCTCTCTCACACTCTCTCTCACACACTCTCTCTCACACTCTCTCTCACACACTCTCTCACACACTCTCTCACACACTCTCTCACACACTCTCTCTCACACTCTCTCTCACACTCTCTCACACACTCTCTCTCACACTCTCTCTCACACACTCTCTCTCACACTCTCTCACACACTCTCTCTCACACTCTCTCACACACTCTCTCTCACACTCTCTCACACACTCTCTCTCACACTCTCTCACACACTCTCTCACACACTCTCTCACACACTCTCTCACACACTCTCACACTCTCAACTAATTCACATTCACACACACAAGTGTCTTGCCCAAGAATACTTCAACATGGATGGGTTATATTTTTTTCAAGCATCGAGAACATTTGCAACAAAATTTCAAACTTTGTTTGAAAAGGTTAGTGACAATAAATTCCCATGTGTCTTTACATTCTAGATGTTTAGAGGGATTTATTTTCTAAATGACAGAATAACTAAATATTAGTTATAACTAGCATCATTTTGTCATCACTTAGTCACTTAAATGTGCCCCTTCTTTAACTTTGGGGTTATTATATAACATTGTATTATCATAGTAATAATGTTGGTGAATATCATATTGTTAAATCATAATTGTCCCTATTTCTATTCATATTTTAATGGTGCTGTTTATCCACAGATATCCACATGAGCCAGACACAGATCCAGCTGTGTCTCAGGTTGCTGTCCTTGTGCTGGAGCCTGATGTGGACTTCAGTCCCGCGCATGCGGGCCGTCGATGGTGATAGTCTGGCCGATTTTCGCTTTTTTTTCTCTCTCTGTCTTTTTTTCTTTTTTTTTCCTCTCTCTTTTTTTCTTTCTTTTTTCTCTCTCTTTTTTTCTTTCTTTTTTTTTTCTCTCTCTTTTTTGTTTCTTCTCTCTCTCTCTTTTCTTTCCTTCTCTCTCTCTTTTTTTCTTTCCTTCTCTCTCTCTTTTCTTTCATTCTCTCTCTCTTTTTTCTTTCGTTCTCTCTCTCTCTTTTCTTTCCTTCTCTCTCTTTTTTCTTTCTTTTTTTCTCTATTCTTTTTCTTTCATGTTTCCCTCTCTTTTTTTCTTTCTTTTTTTTCCCTGTCTTTTTTCTTTCTTTTTTTCTCTCTTTTTTCTTTCCTTCTCTCTCTCTCTCTTTTCTTTCCTTCTCTCTCTCTCTTTTTTCTTTCCTTCTCATCTGTTTCTTTACAGTTATTTGGAGCCGTGGGTTAGATTTAGGTGAAACCAGATGACGTCATGCAGGTTCACCAGGACCTCCTTCAGCTCAGACTCCAGCAGAGACCAGTCCATCGTGGACAGACCCAGATCCAGCAGAGACCACAACAACAATGTGAACTACAACCACAGCTGTAAAGTTGGTTTCCTGAAGACGTTTAATTCATAGTAAAATAAAATAAGTATAAACTGCAGTCATATGTTTCAAGTCAGTGCCAGAGGTTCAACACGACAGGAAACAGTCAACAAGTGTTTTTAAAACTCTACTCCCTTATCAGGTGTCAGCAACAAGTAGCCAATCAGAAGCAGAGTAGGGGCGTGTCTTCTGGGTCAGCGCGGAATTTGAAATGACACCTCTTCCTCAACCTGCTTGCTCGTGCACCTTTCGCTCCTTAACTCATCACTTCTCCTCTCTCTTCCGTCCCGAGTTAGTTTCACAGCTTCTAACTTAACTTCAACTCTTTAAAACTCCTCAAACAGACCTCACATATTTCCTCTCACACTTAAAACTTCTTATTGTCATAAATCAAGAACACTATGAACATCTATGTACCAACATACATAACAAATACCACAGTGAACACACAAACTCATGTTATTGTTGAAAATTACACTTTCCTAAATAAAACAGCTGTTTTGTAAAACAATTTGTGTTCTGGCTTTAGAAACTGTTTGACAATCAATTTTGTTTCATGTTTTTGCCTCAAGCTAAATGTATCTTGTTTCCTGTTTTTAGATAAGATGCTTTTATTTTGAAGGCTGCGACTGTAGCAGAGTTAATGATTCCACTTGCCATCACTGGCCATTATTTGCAATTATTACTTATATTCCTAATCCATATAATTTATATATTATTTCCTGTTATTTTTGTCTATAATTTACAATGTATTATTATTAGTTTCCCACTGGGACTAGCGTGTTGTGTGGCATTAGCGCCCTCTGCTGGGCCCCTGCAGACTTGAGCGGTGCGCCCCGTATATGTAACCAGTCTGCTGGAGTCTCCGAGCATAAACGGCTGGTTGGAGCCAAACAGTGATCAAGTGCGCCTGAATTATGACACAACTGTTACACCACCAGATGTAGGAAACAGGCATTTTAGCGCCTGTTTCCTACATCCGCTTCAGTAGAGGAACAAGGTCTTACGTTGGTTTGGAAATTAGCAATAAATTAAACAATCATCAAGGCAAGGCAAGTTTATTTCTACAGCACATTTCAACAAAAAGGCAATTCAAAGTGCTTCATATAAAACCATTAAAAGCATCAAAACATAATGCAAAAGAAAAGAAGATTTAAAAACAATTAAGAATATTCATTTAAACATTAAAAACAGTCAGTAAAACATTAAAACGCCAAAACAAAATGAATAAAAGTTGCAGTGCAGTTTAAGAAATAAAATACAGTAGTGAGATGCAGAAATTGATTAAGATCCTTGAATCTGGTTCAATTAAAGGCAACAGCAAACAGAAGAGTCTTCCATCTTTAAAGGAGTTTAGGGTCTCTGAGGGTCTCTGATGGTCTCAGTAGACCTGCAGCTTTCAGGTTCTTTGCTCCAGATTTGTGGAGCAGAAAAACTGAACGCTGCTTCTCCATGTTTAGTTCTGACTCAGTCAAGTGTCGGACCATCTTTCGGAGGGATATGCTACATGTTTTTTAATGATTGGTCTTAAATGAATCTCATCTTTTTATCTTCATCTTGTCTAAAACACGAATCCTCTTAGAATCATTTTTCATATGATGACACCAACATGAAGACATTCATAACTCACCTTGTTCGTGTTCAGTCGTGTAAAACTATGAAGTCTTCTCACCATTTAAACTCCTCATGTCAGTTTGGTGCATTAGAGGAATAATTTAATAGTAAAAGACACAATTTTCATCTTTCAGTAAATTATCCAGTTGATTATTTTGTTGTAGTTTCTCTGGTTATTGTTTGAGAGGCTGCATCGTGCTTTACAAGCAGAACATGTGGCAGTTTTTTCAGTTGGGGAGTTCCCTCTCTCTCTCTCTCTCTCTCTCTCTCTCTCTCTCTCTCTCTCTCTCTCTCTCTCTCTCTCTCTCTCTCTCTCTCTCTCATCGGTCCAGCTCATTCTTCCTTCACGCGGTAACTTCCCCTTTCATATCTCCACATGGTGAAATATACAATAAGTTAAATTCATGTTTATTACAGACTCTTGGGGGAGTTTGCATGAACAAGTTAGAGAGTAACCACCAATGTTTGGTTTACATTTTATATTTTGTTCAGACTTAAAGTTACTGTGAAGAACTTTGAACTGGTTATGAAACAGTCTCAGTTAAATCCTGATGTTTCTCTCTGACCTTCATCAGTAAACGAGCCATCAGAGAGAAGACGTCTGTTTCTTTACAGTTATTTGGAGCCGTGGGTTAGATTTAGGTGAAACCAGATGACGTCATGCAGGTTCACCGGGACCCAGACCCAGATCCAGCAGAGACCAATCCACCGTGGACAGACCCAGATCTAGCAGAGACCAGTCCACCGTGGACAGACCCAGATCCAGCAGAGACCAGTCCACCGTGGACAGACCCGGATCCAGCAGAGACCAGTCCACCGTGGACAGACCCAGATCCAGCAGAGACCAGTCCACCGTGGACTAATTGTTACGTTAGTGTTCTAGTTAATGATAATGCTGCGTTTCCTCTCTGAGAAAGAGTTCGTCAGAGTTTTATAAAGTAAGCAACAAGGAAATGCAGCTTTCACCTTTTGGTGATTTGTGCAGATTTATCCGTATAAATGATGATATTGTTCCTTTGTGTCAACACTGAAGACTAAAGTGTTTAGATGCCCTCGCTATCTGACACAGTTGGAGCGCTTTTGCAAAGAATGGTGGGCAAATATTACCAAGTCAAGATGTGTAATGCTCATAGACTCCTACTAAAAAGACTGAGTGCTGTAAAAAAATAAAAACTGCAACATGGTCACATTTGAGAAATTCATGTTTACACTGCGGAGTGTTTCAATGATTAACATGAGACGGAAGAAAAGGAGACCGAGCAGTCTGATAGGTTGATGGTTAAAGAAGAGCTGTTGGTATCTCTGACTCATTGTGGGCGGGACTTCTATCATCATGCAAATGAGGAATGTTACTGAGCATGAAATAACAAGACTCGAGAAAACAAGCTCCTCCTCTGTGAAATAAGATATAAAAAGATGAGCTGACGAGAGAAGTCCCTGAACGGGGAATGACTGTTGTTCAGGTTATGTGACTGAAGACATTCAAGGTAATGTGAATATATTCATCTTCTGGCTATCATTATGTGAATCGTGTTGTTAAAAAGCTTATTAATCGCAAAAGATTCATCATGTATTGATCTCGTTTTTTCAGGCAGTTTATATTTGTATCATTTACCGAAACATCATGTTTGCAACCTGAAAACAAGTTTTATCTGTCTTTTTATTGTTAAAAAAAAGAAGAAAAACTCAAAATAAAATCTCTCTTAAAAGAAACGGATGAGATAAACCTGTTATTGTTCCTCAGAGGAGAAAACAGCAGCAGAGTCAAGAAGTCTGTTTATAGTTTTATAATTATAATTTCTCTTTTTGTTGGTCCATCTTGCTCATTTCTATATTTATGTCACCACAGATATGGACGGGGTTCAGATAAAGTAGGGCAACGTGGTTCAAAACACTTGGCTGGACAGAGAAGGAGGAGCTACATATATATAAACATTTGTTTGACTGGGAGGGAGGAAGTGGAGTAGTAGGTTCATGTTTGCATTCTGGGTGGAGGAGTGAGAACATGATCTATTTTCCGTTGATCATCATTTACATAGTTATGTAAATGAAAGGACACTGCAGCTCAGTGAAGAAAACTCTTGGTTCCACATAATGTTTCCTGTTCATGTTTCAGAGTTTAACCTCTGGTGCCTTCTTGAGACACAAAGGGATTATTTCACCTTAAATGTTGAGTTAACTGAGTTTTGATGTGTTGGTGACTCTTCTCCTCTGTCTCCTCTCACAGGGAGAAGATGACCTGCAGGATCCTGCTGCTCTTCATCCTGCTGCTCCTCATCCTCACCTCCTGTGTCTGTGGTGAGTTTACTTGTGTATTTTTAAAGCACTCCAGCTCTGCAGCATCACTAAACACTCCACAGAAACACCTGTAGATGGAGTTTAAAGGCTCACATGTTAAAGCTGTCAGCTTGTCTGCTCCTCCCTCTCCCTCTCTGTCTCCTCAACAGGATCCTTTGTAGTGAAGGTGACACAGAGCTCCTATCAGGCAGAGGAGAACCACAACGTCACACTGGAATGGATGTTCACCACCAACACTGACCGCTCCCCCAACTCCCTGAATGTCTTCTGTCAACTGTTAACTGATGTCAGGGCCTCAGTCCTGTTTCATCTACATGAAGGTGTCGAGGTCCCAGAGTCTCAGGATGAACAGTTTGCAGGACGAGTCCAGTGGGACAAAGACGTCCTCAGAGAAGGACGAGTCAGACTTCATGTGTCCAGACTCAGGACTAATGACTCGGGTCTGTACATGTGTGACGTGCTCTCAAAATATGAGACAGACTCTGGGGAATGTCGGCTCAATGTCACTGGTAGGTTGATTCAGTAGAACTTTTTCAACACGTTCAATTCAGCTGTTCTCTCTCTTCGTCTCTGGTGAGGCAATACAAGGTTTATCTCATCTCAAGAGATTGAACTTTGATCAAAGTTCTTGACAAAAAGAAGCATTCTATAGTTCCATCTGATACAGATCATGTTTCCTCCTGTTGGTGAGCAGATGATTAACAACCTGTTACTTGATGATACTCATGAAAACAGCCTGAACCAAGAGTTTGTGTTGTCTTGTTTTCTGTGACCTGTTTTCTCCTCAGATAAATCACATACACATTAATAACTTTCTCTACAGCAGCCGTTGATGAGCCCAAACCCGTGACACCAGAACCAGCACCAGAGAGTCGGGGAAGAATGAGCCTCTATGTCGTACTGGGACTAGTGGCGGCAGCTGCAGCAGCTGTTCTGGCTGCCTGTTGCTGGACTTCATCACATGCTGCTCTCCAAGAAGAAAATAGTGCACAAGTGAGGTACAAAAAACATGATAAGTGATCTCTGTAATTCATTCTTTGTACTGTAATATATATATTTTTGTAAAGAAAAGTGCTGTTTTGTTTTGTAATGTGCAGTTTAAACTGAAATGTACTGTTTTATTGTTGTTGAAGGTGTAGCTGTTAATAACTGTTATTGATCATCATTCTCTCAGTGCCACACACTGAAAAGATGTTTTGGTTTTTAATGTTCTTTTTATTTTAACACGTCATTTAAATAAAATAATGTTTCGAGGTCATGGATATGAAGATAACGCTTATCAAAACTTCTCCACACACAGACAGAAAAATAATCTAAAGACTATAATCATCTGTAACACATCTTTAAAGCACATTTTCTCTCTGCTCCTATACAGTAACACTGTTGTGTTACTTTTGTGTTGTTACTGTTGTGTTTTGTAATGTGCAGTTTAAGATGAAATGTACCGTCGTTTTATTGCTGTTGTTTATTGTCTGTTATTGCATTTTTTTAATAAAGAATTATAAAAAATAAATAAAAAGGTTTTCTGCAGGGCGTGACCCAGGCTGTGATTGGTCAGCTCACAAAACAAAGTCACTCAGTTAAATCCAAACTCAGCTGTAAGTGCCTTCAGGACAACATTCAGCCTGAGGGACTTCAATCTGATCGGAAATAAATTTAAATTGAATCGATCTCCTGTGTGGAGATAATTTGCTGAAAGATGAAAATTGTGTCTTTTACTATTAAATTATTCCTCTAACGCACCAAACTTATATGAGGAGTTTAAATGTTGAGAAGACTTCATAGTTTTACACGACTGAACACGAAAAAGGTGAGTTATGTCTTCATGTTGGTGTCATCATATGAATATTATTGTACATATTTATTACGTGAGGATTTGTGTTTTAGACAAGATGTTAATAACGTGTTCTGTTCGTTCAGTAAAGAGACAGTTCAACAGTTAAAAAGATGAGATTAATTTAAGAGAAGATATTAACTTGTCTAGAAGACATTATACAAGATCTGAAATCATCTTCCTGCTGTTTAGATATTCTACCAACACACTTTTCCAAAAATATTTCACACTGCATGACCACTGATCTTCTACAAATTGTAAACACCTCCTTTCTCTCAGGTGTTTTCCCACAAGCCCTAAAAACTGCTGTTATTAAACCACTCCTAAAGAAGGCTAGTTTAGACCCCGCAATAATGAAAAATTATAGGCCAATTTCTAACCTGCCATTTTTAAGTAAAATAATTGAAAAAGTGTTTTTTCAACAGCTGAACAACTTCTTAGCCGTAAATAACTGTTTTGATGTTTTCCAGTCCAGCTTTCGACAGCACCACAGTACTGAAACTGCTCTTGTTAAGGTTTTCAACGACATCTTAAACACAGAGAGAAGAATCTCAGTCTTAGTATTACTGGATCTCAGTGCTGCATTCGACACGTCGACCATGACATACTACTAGACAGACTACAGGTCTGGGTAGGACTCTCTGGCGCAGCACTAAACTGGTTTGAATCCTACTTGAAGGATCGAGAATACTTTGTGTCTGTAGCTAATTACACATCAGAGCTGACTAGGTGACATGTGGTGTTCCCCAAGGTTCAATACTGGGGCCTCTTCTGTTCAACATCTACATGTTTCCACTGGCTCAGATTATGGAAAACAACAAAGTGTGTTATCATAATTATGCAGACGACACACAAATCTACATAACTATATCACCAGGGGACTATAATCCCATACAAGGGCTGAGTAAATGCATTGAACAAATCAACAACTGGATGTGCCAGAATTTCCTTCAATTAAATAAAGATAAAACAGAAGTTATTGTTTTTGGTAGCAAGGATGAACGATTGAAAGTCAGCGCTCAGCTTCAATCCCTGATGTTAAAAACCACAAACCAAGCCAGAAACCTAGGTGTAGTTATGGATTCAGACCTCAACCTGAACAGCGATATCAAGACAATTACAAACTCAGCCTCCTATCACCTGAAGAACATAGCAAGGATTAGAGGACTTATGTCTCAACAGGATTTGGAAGAACTTGTCCACGCTTTTATCTTCAGTAGACTGGACTACTGTAACGGTGTGTTTACAGGTCTCTGTAAAGAGTCAGTCAGAATGCTGCAGCTCAAGTCGTCACTAAGACCAAGAAAGTGGATCACATCACTCCAGTTCTGAGGTCTTTGCACTGGCTTCCTGTCCAACAAAGAATCAACTTTAAAATCCTGCTGTTGGTTTATAAAGCACTGAATGGTTTAGGGCCTAAATATATTTCTGATCTGCTGCTACCTTATGAACCATCCCGACCCCTGAGGTCGTCTGGGACGGGTCTACTTTCTGTTCCAAGAGTCAGAACTAAACACGGAGAAGCAGAGTTCACTTTTTCTGCTCCACATATCTGGAACAAGGTCCCTGAAAGCTGCAGGTCTGATGAGACCCTCAGAGACCCTCAGAGACCCTCATAGACCCTCAGAGACCATCAGAGACCCTCAGATACCCTCATAGACCCTCATATACCCTCATAGACCCTCAGAGACCATCAGAGACCCTCAGATACCATCAGAGACCCTCAGAGACCCTCAGAGACCATCAGATACCCTCAGAGACCCTCATAGACCATCAGAGACCATCAGAGACCCTCAGAGACCATCAGAGACCCTCAGAGACCCTCAGCTCCTTTAAATCCAGATTGAAGACTCTTCTGTTTGCTGTTGCCTATAATTGAACCTGATTCAAGGATCTTAATCAATTTCTGCATTTCAATACTGTATTTTATTTCTTAAACTGCACTGCAACTTTTATTCTATTTTTTTGCTTTTTAATGTTTTATTGAATGTTTTTAATGTTTAAATTAATTTTCTTAATTGTTTTTAAATCTTCTTTTCTTTTGCATTATGTTTTGATGCTTTTAATTGTTTTATGTGAAGCACTTTGAATTGCCTTTTTGTTGAAATGTGCTTTACAAATAAACTTGCCTTGCCTTGCCTCTCTACTCCTATACAGTCACACAATACATGTACTGCTCTCCAAGAAATATATGGTATAATAGTACACAAGTGATGTACAAAAACCATGATGGATAAATATTCTTGCTGCTTGGAGATATAGTTACAAAATGATATACATACATACATACATACAGTCTATCCTCCTGCATCGCTCCTGTGTCGCTACAGTGCTGTGAAAGATATAAATAAATGGCTCCAATTTGTATTTAATAAAATGCTGGTAAACAGAAAAGTCTTCAGCTCTGATTTAAAGCAACAGAGAGCCGTAAACCTGCAGGTTTCTGTAAGTCTGTTATAAAAACTGAAAGCTGATTCTCTTTAGTTTAGACTCTGGAGACAGTAAGCAGACAAAAGTGTGAAGATGATGATGATGATGATGAAGATGATGATGATGATGATGATGATGATGATGATGATGATGATGATGGATGGTACACAGAGATTGACTCTTCAACATGTTTCTCTTGTTTTAGTCCACCAGGTGTCGCTGCTGGGCCTCCCAACATTTACACTTCAATGTTACAGCGAGGTCTCAGGAAATCTGCGCTGTGTTCACTTTATTGAAATAAGACGAGCTAGAACTTTATTCATCACGAAGTCAAATACTCAAATATATGTTTGATTAAAGATTACATCAGAAAAATACAATATAATACAAATACATGAACAATTGAATAACAATTTTTATGAGTAAATTAAATAATAGTGACATCATTGCAAAACAAAATAGAATTATATTAAGAGTAAGGTCATTAAATTAGTAAATTAAATTAAATTATTAAAAGTGAAAAGTATAAAGTGTATAATAAGTAATACTAACACCAGTGCCTAATAAAATCTAAAATATTGATCAGTATATCAAGGATTGATGTTGTCAATAATATATAAAAGTAGTAAAAGTTATATTGTTTACGTTGTAGAACATGTGATTAAACTTAATGCTAGTTTATATACAGCGTTTAATAAATATACTGTTGGTCTTTTAATACATGTAACTATAGTAGATGCCAAAATACAATTTAAAGACTATTTTCCGTGAAATAATAAATAACTATAATTGATGTAATATGAGTTTGCTGAGATGAAATTTATAACCTTTTTAGTACAAAATGTCCAAAGAGAGATGTTTTTTTTATTTATTTATTTGTTTACATCATTAACATTAAATGAGTGCATTGTGCATCGTAACAATATGCGTCAGTAGGCAGAGGACAGAAGACTGACACCAGAACAAGTGAACCAAGTGACAGCTTGGTCTCCATCCTAAACTCTTCCTGCAGTGGTGACTGAAACAACTCTGATGAGGATCTTGAACGGAGTCACATCAACCAGACGCTGAGGAGATGTCTTGTCTCAGCACAACCTCTGAGGTGAACTGCAGTCAAGCAGCCTCCACGTTGTTTTTCGGTCCACGTATACTCGGCATTACGGTAAGAGCTGATGTCAAAATAAGAGCAAAGTTCCTCTGAACGTGATGGGACATGTCAAAGGCCTATGACATATTTTGACATTTATTTATTCTCTATTTTGCACCTCAAAAAGATCTCATAGTGTTAAGTTGGTGTTTTCTTACTATTTCATTTACATATTTTGTCATTTATTTATTCTCTATTTTGCTATCTCGTAATGCTGTTATTGTTTTAATTATATTTCTTGTACTACTTTTCTTAATTTATTTTTCATCTATTTTGCAAATTAAGAAGATATGTTGTATGGTAATATTTCTATTTTATTTACTTATTTTTTTGTATTTATTGTGACAAACTACTTAAAGACATTGTACTCTAACTAATTTAATCTCTAATTTAAAGAATGCAAGAAAGCAATACAACAATTAAATACCACTAAAACGTTTCAGGTTTCCGACATGTAAATCATCACATTGACATACTCTACTTCTTATTTGTGTCATTGTAATAAACATAATATTGTGAGAATATAACAAACAGAATGAAGCCAGATATGAAAATAAATAATCTGTTATTGAATATGGCATCACATTAAAAACCCTTACCTAAAAGTCCTTGTATATGTAATAGTTTGTGACAATACGCTGTATCCTTTTAATTCTAATATGAGTTTAGAGGTAAATTGGCTCATGAATCTGATTTGAAGTTAGCTCATGAAGGATATTTTGAAGGGCTTTAATTTTGAAATCACACATCAGAATATCTTTATTGTCTCTGAGTGAGAACATGCTATCGATATTAAGTTTAAGTATTCACACAATGGAAATTAAATGTTTCCTTGAAATACAGTTTGCATGTGGTATTTTCTTTTTTTTTTTTAAAGTTAATAGTTAATTTTCATTCATTTAGTTTGATTCATTAATGTATCTGTATTTACAGACGTGTTGACTGACTTAATGAATAAATGTGACATCCCTCATTTGTATGTTGAAAGAAGTCCCGCCCACAATGAGTCCGGGAAACCAACATCTCTTCTTTAACCATCAACCTATCAGACTGGTCGGTCTCCTTTTCTTCCGTCCCATATTAATCATTGAAACACAATTCAATTCAATTTATTTTTGTGTAGCCCAAAATCACAAATTACAAATTTGCCTCAGAGGGCTTTACAATCTGCACACAACGACATCCTCTGTCCCAGAACCTGTCATCGACTCAGGAAAAACTCCCCCAAAAACCCTATCAACAGGGAGAAAAATGGAAGAAACCTTCAGGAGAGCAGCAGAGGAGGATCCCTCTCTCAGGATGGACAGAGTACAAAAATAGATGTCATGTGTACAGAATGAACAGCATAACAGAGTTACAACACGTTCAATTCACATGACAGAAATGATTCATGTAATAGTAGCAGTAAGTGACGGGGAGGACCACAGCAGGACGGAGGACCAGGTTCCAGATTTAACCACGATCCACAGAAACCTGCGAGGCGAGAAGGCACAAAGACTTTGGGATGGAGCAGAATTAGTAATGTGCATTAATGGTGCATGAATAATAGAGAAGAATGCGCATCAGCAGGGCCACGGCAGGAACCAGGAACCAGGAGGCAGGACCAGGGTCCAGATGCAACCACGATCTGTGGAAACCTGCGAGGCGAGAAAGCACAAAGACTCGGAGGGAAGAAGTAGAGTTAGTAATGTGCATTGATAGAACATGAATTCATACAGAAGGAGAGAGAGAAAAGGATAGAGGAGCTCAGTGTATCCTAAGTTGTCCCCCAGCAGTCTAGGCCTATCAGCATATCAAGGGGCTGGAAAGAATGGACCAGGGCAAACCTGAGCCAACCCTAACTATAAGCGCTATCAAAGAGGAAAGTCTTAAGTCTACTCTTAAATGTGGTCACTGTGTCTGCCCCCCGGACTGAAAGTGGAAGCTGGTTCCATAGAAGAGGAGCTTGATAACTGAAGGCTCTGGCTCCCATCCTACTTTTTAAGACTCTAGGAACCACAAGCAGCCCTGCATTCAGTGAGCGCAGCGCTCTAGTGGGGTAATATGGTACTATGATATCCTTAAGATATGATGGTGCCTCACCACTTAAGGCTTTGTAGGTGAGGAGAAGGATTTTAAATTCGACTCTGGAGTTTATAGGGAGCCAGTGCAGAGAAGCTAATACAGGAGTAATATGATCTCTCCTCTAGTTTTTGTTAGTACACGACCTGCAGCATTCTGGATCAACTGGAGAGATTTAAGAGACTTATTAGAGCAGCCTGATAATAAGGAGTTACAGTAGTCTAGTCTAGAAGTAACAAATGCGTGAACTAATTTTTCTGCATCGCTTTGAGACAGGATGTGTCTAATTTTTTAAATGTTGCATAGGTGAAAAAATGCAGTCCTTGAGATTTGTTTTACGTGAGAGTTAAAGGACAAGTCCTGATCAAAGATAACTCTGAGATTCTTTACGGTGGTGCTGGATGCCAGGGCAATGCCATCAAGAGAAACCACATCATTAGATAGTTGATTCCGGAGGTGTTCTGGGCCTAGTAAAATAACTTCAGTTTTGTCTGAGTTTAACATCAGGAAGTTGCAGGTCATCCAGGTTTTTCTGTCTTTGACACATGCTTGAAGTTTAACAAGCTGGTTGGTTTGGTCTGGCTTGATCGATA
>JACSYO010000614.1:1032500-1082301 GCA_016806645.1 Ophiodon elongatus | reverse complement strand
TACACTATATTATATACACACACACACACATATACATATACAGATAGGTGAAAATGTTTCCAAAAACAAGACACAAAAACACACATCTCCTTCTGAAAACCTACAAAAGTTTAATTTAAATATTGGCAGACGGACAATGGCATTCATTATATCGACAGATCTCTCTCGCCCTTTATTTCTTGCTAATTTATTGCACAAGGATTACACCGCTGTCTATAAGTAGCTGTGGTGAAACCAGAAGAAATGGCTCTTCAAATGACAATCTGCTAATCAACTGCCCCATCTTCACACACGCTTACTTACTCTGATAATTCCTGGGATGTGTTCCATACATACTCTTATTTCATAAAAGTACTAGTGGCACTCTCAAAATATAACATAGTACCAGTAATACGACCGGTATAATCCCTTCCTTTTTCAATTATCACCCATGGCACGGTTACAAACACATCCACTGTACACCGGAATCCTCAACAATTCAGGATTTTCACCCACAAAACATGATCTTCTTCAACTGCAGCTCAATACCTTCATTTTACAGAAGTTACAAGACATCAGTGTCATTTTTGTTGCATAAACAAAACACACCCATCCATACCTACACACCAGGAAGGGAAATCAAGCCAAGCAGCACTAGGGCCGTCTTGGAAAATTTCTCATACCAAAAAGGCACAAAAACCTCAGAAGGTAATCAGCAATACGAAAAGTGCATCAGAAATATCCACTAAGGGAGGGCACTAAAATAGGCTCGTTCCTCTCTACAGAATACAATTAATACTTTATGGCGTTAAACAATCACAGGCACACATGTACATGCATTCATAATATATATCTATATATGTATAATATATCTATATATCCTGTAGAATTCCTTCACTTTTGGCTTTAATACAGTAGAAATACACACCTGTGTGGGGACAACCTAGGTCTTTGGCTCAATTAAACTTCGGGCTTATCATCACAATAATAAAGTGGTATCTTCCATTTGCATTGTTTGTGCATTAAGCATAGAATAGGATTCAAAGAGCTCGAAGAGAATTACATGGCTGTATGAGTGAAAGACAAAAGTGTTGGCACTTCTCTTAAGTTTTGCATGTTACCTTTCAGCTCCACCTAGTGGAACCTTCCCCCCTCTGCACCGATAAATGCAGCCCGAACCCAATGCCTTCAATGAGACATGGAAACCACAATGGCACAATTTTTGACGTGGGATTTGGTATAAGAACCGAGACGGTTCAACCTGATTGCAGCAGCAGGGAGAGGCAACTGTTTTTCAAACCTGCCGTTTCCTGAGAAGGAACTATGCCAACATGTGTGTTTGTGTGGAACGATGCAGAGAGCAAAGGTTTCTTTAGCAAACGTGCTCATGTGCAGAGTTTGCAGTCCAGAGATAATCCAAAATCGGGCATCAAGATAGGACGCGGGCCGGGGTCGTGAAGGGGGCGGAGGGGTCTGAAGATGCTGTCAAAAGTTCAGAGCTTCAACAGGGCCCCCCTTGTCCTTTCACTTGATGTACAGGACGTCGCTCTCCTTCAGGCCAAAGCGGGTCTTGTACTTGTCAAAAAGGCACTGCAGGGACTTGATGTACATTGCGTGGTATAGGGCCACCATCTCCTCAGTTGGATCCTCAATTTTTGGCACTGTGATTGGCTCTCCAACTATAATATGAACAGGAGAGAGGGTTAAAACAAAGAGCTGATCAAACAAACTTTGTTTTGAAGTTTAACCATTAATACAGTGTGCTAGTTGGCCGAAACAAATACAGTTAACTGTACTAAAAAAGCAGACTATTGTTGACATTTTTACAGATAACCCTAATCTGTATCTACGTCAGTCGCTCTAACTAAACATTAGCCTGAACAAACTTGCCTATGGTGGTGATAGGATTGCCATAAGGTACAATGCCCCAGGAATTGCCAAAGAATAGGCCACATCCATGGAAGAGGCACGGGGCAAAGCCTAAGATCTTCTGCAGCCTCCTTTGAAAGGAGCGCCAGTAGGTCCCCTCCTCGAAGATCACCTGCTTGTAGGCATCGTTCTCTCCAAAGGAATACACTGGAACCAGGTCAGACCTGAGGAAAAACAGAGGAGGTAACTCAACAAACTGTCCCCTAAATGTACACTTACAAAAGTAGGACAATGCCAACCAGGATGTTTCTAGATTTTCAACATCTAAAATCAGCAACAATATAAAAGGAAACAAGTCAAATATCTGTCTTGTGGTGGAGACATGAAAGAAGAAGAAATAGAATAGGAGTAGAACGGAATCCGCAAGCTAGCTAACAAGCCAGCTGTCCACTAGCTAGCTAAATTAAATACTTAATTCTACCATGCTTTAACGCTACACTGGTTACAGAAAAGGAGCCGTACAAAGCTGTCACTCATCTAGAGATAGCAATGTGCTATCCTGTGTGTATAGGAAGCATCAAGTTGTTAAGTTCTGTGTTTCCGAAAGTCAGTTTAGTTTATACGGATGTTAGCTCGCTACTACGGTGACAATGGTAAAAGTACACAAAAGAAATGGCCGCCACTCTGACCATCCTGCTACATTGATTTGAACGGAAGTGTTCATTCTACTCCTATATTATTTTGATGGGTGGAGATCTAACCAATGTGAAACAATAAAAAAGGTTCTGATGAGGAAAAAACCTCACAGAAAGCCTATTAAATAAAACGTTTCCTGGGCTAAAACATTGCAAACTTGTTTGTATAACTGTATACGGAAATTCTAAGCACCGATATTTTTATTATTATAGTTCAGTCATATCTCTTAATCCAATGGATGATTTTAATCTTTAATAGCCATCATATATAACTGAAAGACTCTGTTTTATATACGTGTCTCTATGTCACCGACTGTTCGCTTCAGTTAGCAGATGAGAACAAAAACATCCAAACAGAAGGTTCTTTTTGTTATGCAATTTGATAATTTTTATTATTAATCAGTAGGTCATGATAGGCAAACTGCTGTAGTTTCCATTTGTAAAATCACAGACATTTCTAATTTTTTTGTGGGTCTATATATTTAGCTTCACAATTGATGAATAGCCATTCTTTTGCCTTAACAGTTATAAAAGCTTTTTCGTAAAAAGGAAATGTTCTGGATCGGTATTGAATCTACATCAGATCTGTGGCCAAGCTTGAAATTTAACAATTGTGAGAGAGCGAGAGACAGCTTTTGGACCTAGACAAGTTTTGGAACTCTTAATTTTTCACAATATTTGTGGATGTTTTTCAACCTTTTCCATTAATCAATCATTGCATGGCGAACTGTCTCAACAAGTAGTGTACTGTAGCTCTCAACCTCTTTGGTTTGGGACCCTTTTAAAAGAATACAAAGTAATCTCAGACTGGTTTTAACTGGTTTAACTGGCTCTGTCTTATAAGCATCAAAACCAAACCGTAAAAGCTCCAGAAAACGAATCCAAAGTAACCTCAGCTCACAGACCAGGCTTATTTTCAGTTATGAATGAAATTCTGCCTTACTGAATGTCTCTTTTAGCAAGCTCAAAGCTCCTTTTGACTCAGTGTGCCCTGTGATAAGCCACAGCTATATAATCAGGCCTGTTTGGGTTAAGGAGACACAAACCGGGCCCGCTTTCCTTTTTGGTACAGTTCGTTATAGAGATTAATGCATGGCTGAACCCTTCCAAAAGGGCACTGTATGCCACAAGCGAACTTTGCGAGGGACAACACCGCACATTCATAAAAGATTTGGTGATGCGCTCTGTGAGGTCATTTTGACCTTTCTTGTGAGTAATAATCTATTGGTTATTCATTCCAATGAGTCACCGCGGCCGTGAGAATGACATCTTTTCACGATCAAATCAGATTTGGTCGAGGCTGTGTTAAATCGCGGTGAGCGCACATGTCCTTGTCTGCGAGGTGTTGTGTAGCTAGCTCACCCTTTCTGCAGGGCCAGCCTCACAAAGCCTTTACGGTTCTTCAGGGTGACGGTGTTCATGCCCGGGGCGCACTGCAGAGACTCCGACGCTCCTCCGACAACGATGACCACAGCATTTCCCGTCCCATTGCGCGACAGCAGGTAGTCGATGGAGTTCTTGTTCACTGGACAGATACCTGAGGAACAGAAAAAAAAAAAAAGATGTGGAAAGATGATTAAAACTGCAGTAAAGAAGCACTGCACAACAGAAAATACACTGACCTATTAAGTCTGTTAACATCTTCTTAATCCTATTAGATCTCGTCAAATACTGGCTACAGTCTTTTTAGACGCCGCTTCATTGTACTTAATGCAATGTCTAGTACATATGTAAAATAAAACAAATCCAAAGAAAAAATTGTTGCATTACACATTACAACCAAAATAAGTCACAAAGAGTGTTCGATGAGGGCCATTTACAGATGAAGCCTTCTGAAACAACATGTACAATGACCTATAGTACCCGAAGGGAGTATGTACAGTATCTGTGGGTAAAGCTGAACAGCAAACAGCCCTTCAGAACAGAACAGCTAAAGCTTTATCAATCAGTGAAATCAGCAGATCCAGGCAAATAGAAGCTATTTCAGCTGTGCAACAGGACAAAGGTCCACTCTCTTACAGATACAGCTATCGGATTTGTCAAGGACTCAGACGAGCCTCCGTTGCTCCTCATAGTCTCACCTCCAGACATCAGGTAGTCTCGAAGGACAGGCAAGCGGAAGTTTCCCGCCAGGGTTGCCAGGGAGGGCTTAATGCCCGGGAATTTCTTGGTGAAGCCCGTAGCCTCGGTCCCGAAGTTGCAGAAAGCACCGAAACAGAGGATGCCGTGCGGGTGGTAGCCGAAGATGTAGTTCCGGCTGGGCAGCAGGTTGTGGGTTTTAATTAGCTGCAGGACAATAGCACAAAGAGGACCAGTGTGAGGCTGATTTCCACACTGCTAGACTAGGAACATCTGATAGGAGAAATGTCATGTTAGTGACAAGGATGGCTTAAGGGCTTGAGAACAGAAGCTGTGTACCAGTTCCACACTAAATACGTATTATACACATTATAAAATATAGTCTAATCTTAAGTCTGGTTCTTTACTGCACCCTGTCTGGTTCAGTTAATTCCCGTAATTTATTTATTTTGTGAAATGCTCTTTTCATCAGGAAATTATGTTGCTGCAACTAACGATAACTTATATTTGATTAATCTGTTGATTATTTAAAAAGTTCTTAAATATTAAATTTACAATGTTTTGAACATTCATTTCTGGGAAACTGGAACCTGAGACTGTCATTTATTTTTAATTGAAAAATTACATTAACGATAAATAGATTATCGACACAGTTGCAAATCAATCTTGTTGATCGTCTGATTGATCATTCCATTCTCTGAAAAACAATCAAACTGTGAGGTTTAAATTGGCAGTGACAGTGGAAAAGAAACAAAAATGATTTCCAGAAATGAAAAGTTTTTTTGCATCTACACCGGATTCACCGCCACCATCCACTGTCTGTCACGCTGCCACTTCCTTTGTGCAGTGTCGTGTTTTTGTGTATACCATTTAAAAAAAATAAAAGAACTAAAACAATAGACATAAACTTTATCTTCAACGTCAACAGGTCGAGCACAGTGTTCCGTATCATACGCGGGACACTTTCTTTAATGAAATCCTCAATCCATATATGCAGGAAAAGACGGATTGGATGTGGCTATGTATTTTGAGTATAAAGAGTATAACTATTTTCCATTGTGAAGGCCAGCTTAGAACAAGTATGTAGGATGACTGTGGAATACAGCTCATGTTTTTAGTACAACGAGGACATCCTTATCAGCTCAAACCCGACATGACCCTCCTCTGTCTGTGCAGTCATAAAATAATGGCCTACTTCACATGTTGTTCACGTACATCATATTGGCAGCAACACACTTTAAACACAATATTATTTGAAACTCTTGGTTTCACGTTGAACTTGTAAAATTGAGTAATCTGGTAAGAAACTATAACTGTGCTCTGATCTGCACTGTAGACTTGATTCCATCACCGTGTGTACACAGAGCTCCCTTTGTAGCTGGTCAAACACAACCCTTGCATAACCACATTAGCAAAAGAGATCACATTCAATATCTCCATAGTACCGCAGGACTCCACCTGGCTGGCATGGCAGATGTGGAAGGATTACAGTGGGACCAAGGGAGATGTGACCAGCATTTAAAAGCTGCAGTTGGGGAATTTTGCGAAAATAACCTTTTGTCATATTTACCTCAAACAAAAGCTCAGTCTCTATATCGATAGAGATATAGAAGTACATGAGACACAACAACAACAAGAAATCAATCCTCCTCTTAGTGCTCCTAATGGGATTTCCAAGATTCAACCGCCCCTGAAGAAAACCAACCAATCAGAGCCGAGGAGTCTCAAACGCAGCTCCCAATCACTGCTCGCGAAGCTCGTGAACTCCGATCAAACTGTTGAAACTAGGTGGCGCTGATCAAACGTGAATCAAGATTATGTCGCTGCGTTGACTACTTCTCGCCTCAAACGGTTTTGGAAAAATATTTTAGCAGCCCGGCCGCCATATCGATAACAATTAAGCCATATCTAAGCTCCGCCCACCGACCAGGTACCTATTTGAGGTCATTGGAAAGGAAACAGAGGAACCTGTTTTTTCACTGATTATATGTCTCATGTACTACTGTCATACTGACAGTTTGAGCAAATATGAAAAAAAAAAAAGGTTTCATATTAAAGTGACCAACACCTTGTATAATGAGAGGAGGCTACAGAGTCACTGGTTACTGCATAGGAGCTCTAGTATCACAGAAGAGTTTTTGCTTGCAGTGCTGATGCAGACGTTGATGTAACACTCAAACCTTCTTACAGTCCTCACTTTGATTTTAAGGCTGGTTTGGACCTTGACCAGTTAGCTTCCAACTCATATAAATAATAGTCCTAGGCTCATGAGCGATAGAGAACCCTTTGCCCTACAATCAATTGATGGCCCGTCAGATATATTCTGGTTATTTTGAGCTACGAGACAGTATGTAACCGACCTTTTCAACTCTGCTCGAAGAAATAAACATTCAGCCACACTCTCAGCCCATGTCATCAGCTAATCACTGATATTTCTACATTTGATAGAAAGCTAAAATCTCACAAACAAAAACAAAAAAACATCGGCCAATTTATGTCTTGTGGCGATATTGGGATTAAAACGAAAGACATGAAGAGTCAGCTGGCATCAGGGGTGATAGGTGACAAGATGATGATCTCATCAATCCACTGAGACAGATGGTTACATGGAACACACTGTATAGATCAATGATCATATAGATCAACTCCTACTAGAGTTAGACAGCCCCGTACAGTAGAGATAAACTCATCAACACCTGGTGAAGGGATTTAATACTATGAAACCTAGTCAGGAAATGGTTTCTTTATATCACAAGTAACAATTAAGGAAATATTGGAATAAAAAAATATGCGTGAAAGATGTGTGTTTCATTAACATTCTGAGGAGTGGGGAGCAAACAAAAGCTATTCAGCATCAGGGAGGAATTGATTGATTTTTAGTTTTTTTTAAATCATTTGTGGATTTTCTTTTACACTGATCAACTTTGTTTTTCGTTTCAATTGTGTCATCTATAAAATGCCACAAAATACAGAAAAATCCATCCAAATGCCCATCCCATTATCCTCATGTCCTAGGAGACATCATCAGATGTAAACACAGAGTTTACAATGATACGAAACAGAAAAGAAGCAGATCATCTTACTGGAGGAGCTGGAACCAGATAAGGTTTGGTTTAAGAACGATAATCAAAATATTTGCCGATTATTTTTCTTGGAAGTCCACTAATCAATGAATCAACTAACTGTTGCAGCTCTCGGCTGTACAAGAGTGATGATTTTGATAAAATCCCATGACAACTAGCTGAGTCATGCAGGACACACTCCACCCATAACCTCTGGCTTCTTGAGTGACAGTTTAGTCTTGCCCAGTTACAGTACAGTGTGTTTGAGATAATCAGCGTTGACCTAAAAGATGTTGTGGGGAGTACCTGAGGGTCAAACAAGCTCAGCCCTGCTCCTTGGCCTATCAGGTAGGACAAAGTCTAAAACTCCCGACCGACGCCAAGCTCTCATCACAATCACCGGGGGACAAGGAACAGCATGGAGCCAACAGCTGATACCCCATCCACCCCTGATAAGCTTATCTACAATGTCAAACCTGTGCATGACTGGAGATCGATGAACTGGCTAAATCGTACAATACTGAAGGCATACGAGTCTTGAGAACTTTTTGTGTGGCGGCAAGAAACAGGCGAAGCTGCGCACGTTTTCATGGTTCATCTCCCTACTGGTCGCAATCCTGACGTCGCCATTGCTCTACTGTTCTCTTGAGTTTTCAAGGTTGGGGTTGGATAAATTTAGCAACAGCACACCAAGAATCTGCCAAATTTACCCACCCTGACTGGGAAGTAGTCTCGGAAATATGTCCACACTGTCCAGTTTCTCACCCAAGAGGACCTCCTGCCACCTGAGGAGGACATTGCAGATTAGAACTCACTTCATTACATCAAATTTACAGCTGCAAGCAACAATTATTTGCATTAGCAATTCAGCCGTTAATATTTTTTGGGACTATTCCATTAAAGGGTAGGGTAGGTAATGTTCCTGACATGGACTCTTAGATTTGTTGAAATTATCATCGACAGCCATTAATTAATCAAATGCACACAAAAAAGGAAGAAAATAAAGAATTATTTTAAAATCGGTATCCGGAGTTTTCCACAAGCTGCTAGCTTGACAGCTGAGAGTACTAACAATAGCCATGGTCTGTTAACATTCATAATGATAATTTGGGGGAGTGGCTTTGGAGGGAGGCCTGAAGTGGGCAGGCTGAGCTGTGTTGCAGATAGTGTTGCTTGTTTCTCAACAATCACCAATCCCAGTTTTAATTAATGAACCATTTAGTTTACAAGATGTCAGAAAGAGAGTAGAGTCCCACGTAACCTCTCCAGATTGCCTGTTTTATCGGGCTACAAAAATAGTTTCCATTTACTAGCATTGAGAAACTGGAACCAATGAAATGCGCCAAGCGTGTGTGGCCATGCTAGTGGCACTGTGAAGCTGTACTTTGAGCTAAATTCTAATGTCCGTATGCTGACATAATAATGTTTACCAGGTTCACTCTCTCAGTTTGCTAATTAGCATCAAATCATAAAGTACAGTTCAGTCATGTACTATGAGTAAGGCAACATCAGGCTTGACTTGTTTAGATCCTTCCTATCTGTCTGTAACAAATAAATACATAGATATACATTTATGGAATTATTATTAAAATAAATTTTACTACAGCAACTTGGTAGAAAATCTTAAAAATGTACAGAAATTACAATTCAAGTATACACCTTTTTAATGCAGCAACAATTCTTGTTCATTTAAACAATAATTAAAATTCCAGTATGTAATGTACATAGTATATAAACATAGAGTTTAATTTATAAGATCAGCCCCATTATCACCGATATCCGGTCTAGCTATAATATCTATATCTATCGGTGCATCCCTACACATGGGGTTCAAAATTGGACTATTATGCAACAGTGATTTTTTTGATTGACAGTTTTTCATGTCTCGCCTTGTTTTGGTGTGTTCCAGTCAACAATGAGCCAGGCGGTGTACATGGCAGAAATAAGCCAGCAGTCAGTGCAGAACATGTAGATCAGTAGCACAGTGCAGGCAGCACCTGGAGGGAGAGAGGGGAGAGTACACTCAAGCACTTGACCAGAAATTAAAAGAAATCGTAGGCTAAATGAAAGGCTAAAAGAAGTAGTGTATGTGTGCAGCTCAGAGAGCCGACCTCTTCCTCGTGAGACTAATGAGACTACAAGCTAAATCTTCAAGCTTTCTTTGTTTTTCTCCCGGCTTAAGCGAAAAAGGCACGGCGGCACCCACAAACACAAACACACTCACTCACTCACCCATGGCCATGAAGCTGATGACCCACTGCAGCACCGAGATGACCTGCAGATGTTTTTCCATCTTGGATCTGCAGGGCCAAAAAGCCACGGACAGGTCCTGCAGCGCAGAGAGGATGCTGCAGCCGGTGCCTAAAGGCAAAAGATGACAAATGGTGAAAAGGAGAGTTTTATCAAAACTGTCAAATGTCCATGTGGGGTTGATTATCGAAGGCACGGTTACAGACGCTTAAATAGATGAGGGAGAGAAGCATTGAGAAGATGCAGTATCCCTTTTATGCTCCTGGTTTGAGCTTAACAAAACCCAAAGGTGGATGTCAAACAAAACAACCGCGCAGCCCTACATTGCCACACTTTTCAGCCTCAACTACTCACCAGCTCTTTTCAGTCACCAGCCCATGAAGGCGAAGTCATGCAGCTACGTGTGAGGAGAGACCGCAAGCATAAAGCAACGGACACATCAAGAGCCTCCGGAGCAAGTCAAGCTCGAACCGCTGAGAGCCAATTAGAAGAAGATCTCCCCTCCAGGACAACACGGCCGTCTACTCTAATCCCATCTGTGCACACTGAAAATAACCCAACACCGGGCTACTGCCACTGGTAATGGCTTTAAACTATGATGCTATGACGGCTTAAAGACTGTCGCTGCTTGAATCAGTGCCAGGAGAGGGATGGACACTCGGTCGAGATGCAGCCGGTGACCGGTTCATGGCTGAATGGGCCCACTTACAGTATGTGCTCTCTGAGTCCGGCTGGGAGCCAGATCAAACTGGTCAGCATGCAGAGAGATACACAAACACTATCAGATGAAGCAAGGTGGACCATGTGCTCATGGATGGATGACTAAACGGGCCTACCAGGCACAGGCCCAGGGGCCCATGGTGTTAGGGGGGCCCCCGCTGGCCTTCGCTTGGAAAATGTCCCACGAAGAGACACATATCGACCAGAAAGAGACTCAAAATGACCACAGGGAGACACCAAACAACTGCAAAGTAACAAAGAAATTACTACAAAAAAGGAGCAAAACAACCATAAACAGACACGAAATGACCAAAAAGACACATACGACTGCAAAGAGATTAACATGAAACGACTATTAAGAGACGCAAAATCAATACAAAGAAACATAAAACGACTATAAAGAGAGACAAAAGACGACTAAAAAGGGGCTAAACAGCCCCAATGAGACATAGAAACACCACAAAGAGACAAAAACAACTGCAAAGACACACAAAATAACCACAAAAAGAAGCTTAACAACTTGTGTGTCTTGCTTGGAGAGGCGGTGGGGCCCCTGTCCATGCCATGGGGCCCTTCGTCTCATAATCAGCTCATGCATGTGATTATCTGACAAAAAACACCCTGTTTCTTTAAATGTTCAGCTTTAACAAAGTTATTCCACCGGCTCAACAAATCTGCACTCATAATATAAGATATAAGACTAATTTCCAGCTGCTGAGTCGACTTAAAGGATGAGTTCACATTCTTTCAGTCCCAACATGCCCACATGTACAAAGAAAGAGATTTCGGTCACTCTGATTGTGTCAACTTTCCCATAAAAGCCATGACGAAATCCATTCCCAAAGCCATTTCAATTTAACCTATAAGCAAGAAAATCCTTTAGACTTTGTGCCGCTTTAAGTTCCCAGTTAAAACCTCACTCATTTTCACTGAAGAAATAACTCGGACATTCAAATTTAAAACTTCACGAAGCCTAAAATTCTAAATACATTCTAAACTGCAGAAAAATAGGTTGCACATAAAGCTGGTTGTTTTGTAGGAAGCAGTGGCATTGAGAGACACAGTAAAACATTGAGATGATGACATTCAATAGTAACTGGACCTTTTTTTAATTACCTTTAGTAGCACCTGGTACATGCATCATACTTTTTTTTTTCTTCTTTTTTTTTTAAATTGCATTTCTGCAGTTTCCCTTTAAGAAAATATGTCATAATAATAATAATAATAATAATAATAATAATAATAATAAAGGTATTTTAAAATAATAGTTTTGTGTGTATCTTCACGCAGAATAAAACATGACAGGTTCGTGTGTGTGTGTGTGTGTGTGTGTGTGTGTGTGTGTGTGTGTGTGTGTTCCAGGACTCTTTCCAACAACTCTTTATTAGTTTTGCCCACCTCCAGTGTGCTTTTCTCGCCGTAGCCCACCTTGTTGCGCCGCTCGAAGCCAGAAAGCCGGCTTACCTTTGAGGACGCCAGAGTATGCAGCAAGAATGGTCTTCATGGCTGAGCCTTCTTGGATGGAGAGAGAGACAAAAAAAAAAAAAAGACCTTGTTTGCTCGCTGTCAGGGTGGTTGGTACAAGTCCGACCCTACGGCTCCTCTGACACGGCTGCCTTCAACTGCGGCACGCAGACGCGCCGAGCCGGCATTTAATCAGTGCAGGGAGGAGCAACCGGAGACGGGCACAAGAGAGAAAAGAGTATCGATAATGTTGGACAAGGAGTCTAGACGTGAGGAGTCTAGACGTGAGGAGTCTCCCCCCCCCTCTCCCGACCCCTGTGCAGCAACTCGTAAGGCCTGCAGGTGGGAACCAGTAGTGCTGTTGCTGCGTCTCTCTCTTTCTTTTTTTCTCTTTTTTTTCTCTTTCTCTCTGTCTCTCTCTCTCTCTCTCGCTCTCTCTCTCTCTGTGTGTATTTATTGGGACAGTCACGTGGGTCAACTGTGAAAAACACCCAGCATGTATTGACCATTGATCCTGCCTCCCTTCGGTGTCTCAAGCCTGGATCTTCTGGGGTTGGATGAGTCAGATAGATGTGTGCTTCATAAAATGCCACTGTTACAGTGTGCTATATTCTTCTGAACATGCTCTGACTAGTCAGCTTTTTTTCTGATTTAATGTGTTTAACAATAAGAATACTGTGTGTGTCCCACTCTGCAATACTTGTATCTGCTTGTGAGAAACCATGTCATTATCTACCCGTGGGGACACGGCTGTTTGTTTGGACACTTTTCTCGTGTCACACTGTAAGAGCTCTCCTATCAATTTCTAAAGGGAATAATTCATTTATGGTTCAACTTATGATATCTTTTGATGTCTGAACTCTGAAAAGATGGCAGTGTCTGAAGCCTGGATAACACAAGCCGAGGCTGCCCGTCAAACGACTAGCGTGGCCTTGTTTGTTGCACACGTGCATGTGCCAATGCAACAGCTGCTCTTTTTTAAGTGCTGCAAAAAAAATGAAAAAAGCCTCTCTTACAAAACTATTTGCATTGCCATCATATGGGGAGGTGTTGCATTCGTCACAGTGGCACCGAGCGCGTCGGTCCGACCACAGTGTGAGTTCGGAGGTCTGCATTGTGAAAGTCCAAAGAGGCCGCCAGCTGTGCAAGCCTCTAGGTCCTGCTGAGTCTGCCAGCTGGCACCGCACAGAAACTCACCAAAACCAGGAGGACGCCAAGGTGGACAGAGAACTGATGTTCGGCTGCTGGCCGGAGATGTCTCCAGGAGACTTTGTCAGCGGTGGAAGAAGAGCTCAGATCTTTTACTTATACGTACCAATAGCAATGTGTAAAAATACTCAACTGCAATAAATTCCTGCATTTAAAATCCTCTTTCTGAGTGGAAGTACAGAAAATATATGGATCAAAAGTGGTTTTGTTGAATATTGGATAATTATTTAAATGAAACCATCTGAGAAGTTCTCTTTTGATAAAACACCTCATTAACTTAAATGTGACAAAGGACCCTAACTAGACTGGCTTTTTTAGCACGAGGCCACAAGCCCAAAAGGTCGGGCACCGCTGGTTTAAACTTTTCAAACAATTCATCTAAAAAGTCCCTAACTATATCTGTCAAATAAATATATGGTGGAGTAAAAAGTGTACCATTTCCATCTGAAATGTAGTGAAGTAGAATATGAAAAAGAAAGTACAGGTATCTCGAAATTATACTGCAGCACTTGAAGTTAGTTGCTTTTTCCACTGGTTATGATCATCACCATCATAACCAATTTGCCTCAAGTCTTAAATCAAGTCCCAGCTCTCAGTGAATCAGCTCTTAAATCTGCAGAAACAGAAGTCACGCTGACTAAAACGAGAGGCCAGAACCAATTTAACATTCTCCCCGATACATTCCCCATTCTGTGTCCTCGACCCCTATCACTTTATCAAATTCAATATTATACTCCACTGGAAAAAAAAAATCGTTGCACTTTGTATCGAATGAAGTTCATCCCAAAAAAGTTGAACTGATAGCACATATCTGGTGGGACCAGGCCCAAGAATCATAACTGCTTTTGGCTGAAATTGGCCACACAGGCCTTGACACTGGGCTGCTGTTGAGAAATGTCACCTTCTAACCTTTTTGGGTCATCGGTGATATAATCATGCAAATTTACATCACAGTCTCAGCAACCCACCTCTAATATCATCTTATGCCTTTTTTCTGTTATCTCAAGTTAAAACGGTTATTTTGGCAAAGTCCTATTTTGTCGTAGTGAGTTCAAGTCTAGTTTAAGTTTAGTTTAGCCTTAAGTCAGTTCTTAAATGATTTCTTTGAGTTGTGCAACACCTCAATTAATCCAACATGTTTACACATGTTGTTTTCGTGTTCCATATGCGTACAGCATACTGTATCTGAAGATACCAAATCATCTATAGATAGGATTTTTATTACCATGAAAACTTGCCCTCTGTTTTTGTTTTACTTATTGGACTCAATAAGCTGTCTTTTTGTCTCTCCGAGTACAACTTATAATTAGTTTAACCTTTCATACAAAAAATAAATAAATCAAGCCACTGCTGTATATACAGTTTATCTCGTTTATCTATATGTTCTAATGACTTGGGGGTAGCGGAACTCCATATCTGTTTTGTTTTTCCTTTCAGAAAAAGCCAAGATAAGATATGAACCCAAAGGACTCTGAACGCAGTGCCTTGATTCTTTTGTACCTTGACCACTGTCTTGAAAAATAAGACAATAATGTTGTTCACCGACAAAACCAGCCACTCTCCACCCGAGACGAATTTGAGACCAAACAATTATCAACTGCTTAGCACTTTTGTCCAAACAGCAGACCCCAATGTGACAGATGACCTCCCCCCAAACCACAATGACGCTGCTAACATCAATGACCAATGTCAAAACCTGGTGCATTGATAAATATAAATATTAAGATTGCAGCTCTGCGGGATGTGAGACATTAAGATATGACTTACAGGTTGGCCATTCTGTTCCAGTATTGTCCTGACACACCACATGCATGTCACGGCTTTACTAGTGACTGCTTTGTTTTATTCTTAAATATAATATTTCCCCAATTCTTTCTGTCTTTGCATCACAGTACTGCCGCAAGTCATTTTCTTTTAGTCAGCATTTTGATCAGCCCAACACACACGCACGCACACGCACACACACACTCAAACCTCGTCTAGACTGTGTGTTGAAAGGATCAGGGCATTGTCCAATCTGCCACTCATATCATTTGGAAATATCAGAATGCTGCCATCTCATATAAAAAGTGTGTGCCAAAGTTCACAGACGGTCTTATCATTTGGGAACCTGATTTAAAAGCAGGCACACAACTTTTAATGTGGAATTTAGAACTAATAAAACAATAAATGAGACACGTATTAATGTACATTGAGCATGTTTGATGACCCTACTTTATTTCATACACAGCAGACACATTTAACATTATGCTTGATAGAAATGCACATCGTAACATTAAATATATTTTTCCATGTTGTTCCGCATTGAAAAGTCTTGAGACCTTACTATTTCAGTCTTCATAAAGCTGAAAGGCAGAGGAATAGTTCAACATTTTGGAGAATGTGCTTATTCCTTTTCTTGCAGGGAGTTGAAACAGAAGATCAATACCTCTCTCATATCTGTCTGCCAGCATCCAGTTAGCTTAGCTTAGCACAAAGACTGGGAAGAGTATAGCTTTGGAGGTGCTAGATTTTGTTACGTTTGGACAGAGCCGGGCTAGCTGTTCCCCCTTTAAGCCTACAGTCTTTGTGCTAAGCTATCTGTAGTTTACATATGAAGCCAGAGGCAGGAGATGGTTAGCTTAGCTTACCTTAAAAACTGTGAAATAGCTAGACTGGTTCTGTCCAAACAGTAATCTGCTTACCAGTAGCTCTAAAGTTCTCTAATTAAGTTATGTATTGTTTGTTTAACCCATATGAACACTGGAATGTAAAAACGACAATAAGCTGTGGTTTTATGGTGGGTTATGTGCCAGACTATTTCTTGACCTGAATTCCCAGAATCTCTGTCTGGCTAGCTGCTGTCAGTGCTAAGCTAAGCTAACAGCCTCCTGCTGCTAAGTTCATGTGTCAACTAAAGATAGCAGCATTTTACTCCAACAACTTGTTTTAACAAGTAGTTTGCTGGTTCCAAACCCAGGGGTCACACCCCCTCCAAAGAGTCACATGATATATCTGAGCGGTCGGGAGATGATTTATAAGAGAGGAACTAAGAAAGAAATAAGTTCTGCGACATATATTTTGATTCATTTTTGGGCTTCTCTCTCATCTTTATGAGGTGTTTTATGGAATTCTGGATAATTTGACCACTTTTGGCCTCAAAGAGTTATGAAACCAGGAAAGACGTTTAGAGGGGAAGTTTCTTTTTGTCTGAACTGCTAACGACTCACAGAAATGTGACAAGAAACTGCTTTTATTTAAGAGGTCACAACCTGAAACTATAAAGTACAGCAGAAAATGGAAATACTCAAGTAAAGTACAAGAAAGTCAAATTGTACTTTAGCAGAGTAACTGAGTAAATGTAATTACATACTTCCCAACACTGAAATGTGGAACTATTCCTTAAATCTTTCATGGGCATATTGTAGAAAGATTTTTATTTTCCCCGTTTGTAGCAGATACCAAACCCTGAAATCATTGGTGTTTTATGACAGTGTCTCCCATATGATGTTGCAACCCAAATGCAACCTCTGACGTTTGAGAAAGTGTCAGGTCTTGCACAAAGGCCCAAACCCCAGACTGATGCCACCACTGGGAGATGGTGATGAAAACATGTGTCCCCAGTGCTCCCTCTGAACCATTCCCCACACTGCCCTGGCAAACGACAGCAGTCTGAATGAACAGCGTGGTCTCAGTTATGGATACATAAGCATGTCGATTGTGGTTGCTTTTCTCTCATATGGTCGTTGAATGTGCCCTTATATAAACTGATACAGCATCGTGTCAACAGTTTATTTCTCTTTAATTAACAGGCCAGTTGGAGAGCCAATCAATTATCTGAGCCTGCAGCACCAGAGCTTCACAAATAAATATGCCTTGGAATCCACTCCGTCATCAGTCCAGTTTAGACAAAGTTCAGGTGTGCGTCCTTGTCCACTCCGTAGTCGGCTTTGTGCTCCTCAAACAGATTGCTGAGCTCGTCCATGTACAGCTCGTGGAGGGCATTGAGTTCCTCGGCCGATGGCTTCTCACTCCTCTCCACCCTAATTGGCCGCCCGACTGCAGGGAGGAGACAAGGTGAAGTACAACACACACACACAGACACACACACACACGTACACACAGTCATTTTGTAATATGGTCCGTTGTAGTTTGTAATATAGTCCGTTGGATGCCGTTTATCTAAAACCTGAGTTCGATCTGACGGGTATCACTCGTGTTCCCTCCAAAAACTTTGAGCCAACTTGGTGACAGATGCTTCTGCCAAAATCAATCAACTGCAGGTTGGGAAATACACAAATACACTTTTATTTGATATCGATGGCCAAAGACCAAAAAATTAACTTTTTTGAGAATACAAAAAAAAAATAGTTTTCTTGCAGAATGCTATTTGTTAAGGATACCCAATACATAATACAAAATTAAAAAAATTAAAAATAAATAAATAAATATATATATACAAAGTGCAGATAGAAGATAATTCCCATTTTTCCTCGATCATTTTGCAGATAGGAGGTTTTGCACTTTGGCCATCGATATACTGTAGGTGAGGTTGCACCCTGATTGATACACTCACCTACTGTACTGATGGGTTTTCTGTAGGGCATGAGACCAAAGGAGTACTGGAAAATGCCACGTGCGTGGAAGAGAGGCAGGGAGATACCCATGATTCCTTGCAGCCGCTCCTGTGACCACCGAAGCCAGGTTCCTCTTTGGTTTCCCACTTGATCAAACACTTCATTTTCTCCAAAGGAGAAGACTGGCACCAGATGAGCACTGCAAAAAAAAAAGAAAAAAAGATTTGAATGAAAAGGTTGTTTTATTAATTAAGCAACATTGTCCCGTGTTTGAAATGTTTCACTGATGTTCCTCATTCTAAACCCATAACGGACTGTGTGCTTTTCCATGAAATTCCAGGCGAGTGGCTTGAATAAGCCTCTGTTTCAAGATGCTACGCTCAAGCTGCGAGAAACCTAAAATAAATGGATGGACGCAATCTTTTTATCACCAGCGATAATACCTCGGAAAATGATCTGTATTTAGCAGAAAACCTTCCTCATTCCCCCAAGGGCTCTCTGCTCTCACCCGTGCTCCATCGCCATTTTGATGAAGCCTTTCTTCTTAGCCAATAGTACAGTGTAGGTCCCAGGGTGGGCATCGAGGGCCTCTGGGGCCCCACCGACTGCTATCACCACAGCGTTACCGCCGCCTCTTTTGCTGAGCGGATAGCTGGCGCTCTTTTTGTCCGAAGGAATCAGACCTGCAGTGTTGTAACAGAAAATAAGGAGTCAAAATGAGTCAAATAATACCTTGTATGCTATAAAATAGCATATAGTACATTTTCAGTTGAATTTAAGAGCTGGTCGTATGGTCAATCTGATCGAGTGTGATTGAAAGGTCCGCACCTGCACTCATGATGTAGTCTCTGAAGAACGGGGTTCTGAACCAAAGGGGCAACATGAGCAGGTAGCTGGTGAGGCCGGGATACAGCTGCCTGAAGCCTGTGGCATAGGTGCAGAAGTTGGTAAAGGCTCCTGTCACCAGCACGCCATGGGGATGGAAGCCCAGGATGTAGTTGTGCCTGGGATCCAGGTCAGCCGTCTTCACCAACTGGGCAAAGAAAAGAAAAGCTGTGCGTTAACGTCTGTGTCTGAATATCGATCATAACCGGTTTTGAGTATTTAAGTTGAGGTCATCTGATTCATCCTAAGAGAGCTGACAGGTTTGCGTTGTGTTGGCCCGGCCTGCCCAGTGTCAGCCCTCTGAACCCACTCGCATCCCTCCTGCCTGTGTGGAACAGAATATTCAGAACCAGAATACTGTAAGACACACCTCACACTACATTTCAGAGGGAAATATTAGTGGATGAATATACCTCACCTCTGCTACAAAAAAGAGTGATGTTTACAGTGGACCTCTGACCTGTCTGTGAGGTACTGTTTGGACTCTCAATGTACCAAAAACAGCGGAGTAGAGCCATGGATGTCATCTTTTTTTTATCTTTTAAAGGAAAAAGAATGCATGGAACAACACGCGCCTACAGTACCCATAATGCAACACGGCTATGGTATGTGATACTAGAAGTCTGGTGCCTCAAGCGGACATGAGGGGGCTACAGAGGTCTGGTACCTCACTTCTGTCTATCTAGTCTCTCGACTCTACTGACGCTGACTCAGGTGACATCACTTAAAGACAGTCATCAGACTTCAGTTCCCTCAGGAGCAATAAAAGGCTTTATACAACTTCTGATTCTAGACTAAAGAGAACATAGTTATTAATATCATTATATTAGATCCTCCTATAAATCTGGGGCAGCTCTTCAAATGTATCTAAAAGTAAAAGTGAACTCTGCAGGTGTTGACCCTGGAACAGTACCAAACGCCATGTGTTTGTTTGTCCCTGAGCAGGAACTCCAAAGAGATGATTCAATGTTTACACTTAACACGGAGGATTTTTATGTTGGGCAGGTAAGGCCCCTCTGGTGTTGGACAAGCCGCCGGGCGTGCAATCAATTCTTGGAAATTGAGTAATTTTTCCCTGTAGAGTCAGAAAGGACGGTTTCTTGATTGTCAGCTGTAAAGGACTGGAGATAAGATACGCCACCTGCAGAGCGTTGTGTGCGTGTCTCCAGCAGTCCCGAGCGGACAGGAAGGAGATAGTGATTGTTTTTTTGCAGCCGGTGTTATGCTCACTTGTGTGAAAAACAAATCTGCTCCCCTCACTGTTTGTATCTGTGTGTGTGAGATTAATATCTCAAGGCCCTTATCAGGGAGCCACGCTCTCTCTCCTCAGGGACAACCAGGCCGCTGTAAAGAAGGGAACGCCCGTGTCCATAATGTACGGAAAACATACTCATAATGTGTCAAAATCTGCTTACTTACCATATAGTCATAAGCACTGATAAGTATCCATAATGCTTTACAACAATGATCATAACACATTATGAAGCATTTTATGTTCACTTATATATATGATATAATCATAATACTTCATAATTGCTGGCAGACACGTTCCCGTACTTGTGATTGAGTATAATCTGTTTGCAATGCATTATGATATGATTACAAGTCATTCATTGTTTGCTGAAAGTAAAGTGAAAATGATCGTTAAATCTATGCAAAAACATCAAACAAAAAGATGACCACTTTCTAATCCCATTATAATGCATTACAAAAAACGATTATGTATAACCAATATATGGGAATTATAAAACACTTTGATCCGTGCAAACATAATACCAGCCAGTCATTATGAAGTGTTATGATACTTGACACTTATAAGTCAATATGAAAGGTTTATATTGTGTGATGCAGTTCTAAACAGATTATAAACATTATAAGTATACTTAGAATGCGTCATAGAACATGTTCATACATTTTTAACCTATATTTAGATTGTTTCCCTTGCTCTTTTCTTTATTTCCCTTCCTAGGAAGGAGAATGCAGCAGATCAGAGTACAGGGATTTGTACATACAGAACCAAGTCGTGACCTTGAACCCTCGTGACCTTGAACCCTCACAAGTGTCCACTCCTTCTGTACTGTGGGGACCTGATCACAGAGTCAATCATTGGCCCCTAAGGACCGCGGCTGTTTACAAACACAAGAACAGTCCACTAGTGACCAATCACAGAGCCCCCCCCCCCCCCCTCCCAAGGACTTTGAGTTTTAGAGTAAGTACAGAATCAGTTGTTTGTTGCTGGTGTAGATTTGGATCGAGACATAAACTTTGAGCTCCCAGAAATAAAATGAATAAAAAACCCTGGTGTGACCTTCTGGAAACGGGCTCTCTTACAGGGGGGTTGTGTTAGGCCTCTCGCTTCTCACTCCGTTCGGTGTGAATTGGGAGTTTGGTTGGTCCCGGCTAAATGTGTGTTGCGTCACTCTGTTGGGACACATATCAGCTGGTGAGCTCTCAGTCTGAGCTGGTGATGGTGTCGTTAGAGACGGTGGGCAGAGACGCACCAATAAAAGCTAATTAGGCCCTCTAAAGGACACTGCTTCTTTTCACGCGCACATTGACTCCTTGTTTCGGGCTTAACGAGCCATACAGTCAGATGACGCTGATGATTCACTTTGAACTGGATGTGAGAGATCGGGCCAAACCGAGGACTTTCATGAGTCTTCGATTGTTGGAAATGACTTGACAGTTATCTTTACCGGCAGAGACTTAAGAAAAAAAAAGTAGAAACAGTATTATTTATATATCAGATATGTCGACACGCACGCACTCTCAGACGAGAGACTGACCCAATAACTGACCTGGGTCGTCACACACTTTGTTTACAGGGTTATAAAGCATGTAAACTGGGACTATCTACTTTGCATGTCATCCCCCACTGTCTCTGCTCAACATGTCGACCAGTTTGACCTGCAGCTGTTCAGGGGTGGACAGAATATCATGAACGCCCATTGGATGCCATTCAACACAGAAGTTCAAAACAAAAAAAAGCTTATTATCCGTTGTAATTGCGATTGTGTCAGAAAGGTGTTGACTCTCCTCTTTTGCAGTTTGCAGTGTTGCATTATTTTGTCAGTTGTACCGACTGTCTTCCAGCATTTCTATGTGTCCGTGTATCACCTTTTTAATATATATATATATATTTTTTTTTTTTATTCATTTCACACAATTTATTGTTCTTGTTATTGTAGTATTATCACTTCTGTGCCGGTCTTCTCCTGTCTTTTATTATTATATGGCGCTGTGTTTATGGTGCTCACTGCTGTAACTTCCTTATCATACCTTGGCACGCCTCTGTTATTATTATTATTATTATTTAGGTTTTACTGCTCTCATTGTCCTCGTTTTTCCAGATGAAAATGTAAGGCTATTTAACGCTATTGTTTTTATAGATTCAATTTCTGCATCCTACATATAAGTTAAAAACGAGTCTTACTGAATCGTTTTCTCTGCTGTTAAATTACACAGATGGCCAGAATCTGATTAGTTTAGATAGTTCAGCTAAACAGGCCAATACGAATCACTGCGTTATCTTTTATGGCTGCAAAGGGTAAATTGTGCAAACAGAGACATGACCCACGTCATGCTCAGAGACACAAATAAGTCTGAATATCTCACGAGGCAGGTTGCTTTTACCATTCGGATCTCGTTTTCTTTTTATGAGCAAATCCTACACTCACTCTGTCTGCTTCCAGACAATAAGTAAAAGGCTGCTGTAGTGTTGTGTTGTTGTTGTTGTTGTTGTTGTTGTTGTTGTTGTTGTTGTTGTTGTTGTTGTTGCTCTCTGTCTTATCAGCACAGTCCAAAGTATTAGTGGGGCCTAGGGGAAGAATGTAAATGTTGGTGTTCGGCTCTCTGTGAAGGTGACGTGCTCTGCAGTTATTTTTCTTCTTTTTATTTAAAATTGAAAAACCCAACGTCAAGCGCAACCATTGACTTTAAATTTAGATTTAAAGTACTGGGCTTTTTAAGATCCAACAGCTAGTAATGGGACGCACTTTAAATCATATATATGCACTGCAGGTGTTTGACCACAAGAGGGCCACAACAGTCCACAAATCAAAAACGTTGTGAAGACACCTGTGCAGCTTTGATACTCAGCTGTCTGTCTCTAGCTGGATCCCTGTTCATGCCATTTGTAAGATTTATTTTTATTTTTGAGGCTGGTGTGGCTGTTTTTCACCGTGGAGGCCGGTTCATAGTTTACACACTCGGTTGTATGAAACTGATTATCATCCGTCTGCAGTCTGAGCAACTATCAATGCCTCTGGAGTATTTCTGGTTTCCTGCAGCGTCTGTGCAAAATCACTAGAAGGAAATCTATCTTCTGCAAGATTAAAGGAATAGCTGTTTTGGGAAATATACACTTACACTTGCCAAATGTTAGCAAGATGAATCGATTCTACGCTCTCATATTTGTCTGTTAAATATGAAGCTGGGGGTGGGGGGACTTCCTAGAAATGTCTCATAAGCCTGTGGCCTGGTTAAATTACATTCAGATAAAACTCAATTATACAAAATGTATTTATACCATTTGTTTTTGGTATCACAAATACGTTTCTAATCGTAATCTGCAGAAGTCCGTGTCGGGAGGAAGTTATGGTGGATGGCTGGGTCAAACAAACACAAGACTTTCACCCAAGAGGCCGCTGTTTGTGTTCCACTTGAAACCAAAAGTCAACGTTAACATAATTTAATTTACATCCGTAACTTAGGTAGCGTAAAATAACTAAACATGAGGTTTTACTCAACCTAACCAAGTAGTTTTGAGTAATTGTGTTGTGTTTTTGTTGCGTAATCCAGAACAAAATACTTTCCCCTCGAAAGGTTATCGAGACTGCAGTTTAGTTGTAAGGGAACATCATTTTGCGGGGCAACTCGAAGTTACTGCACGGCCAGAACACGGCCTGACCTTGACCCCCATTAAACCTGTAACAACTGTAACAGAGCCGGGTTAGCTGTTTACGCCTGCTTCTAGTCTTAATGCTAAGCTAAGTGTCTCCGTTGGCTCCAGCACCATATTTGACAAACACATATGAGTATCAATCTACTCGTCTAACTGTTGCCAAGAAAACCGAACAAAACGTCAAACAATTCTGTCAAGTGACCAGCGACGTATGTTTGTTTTTTAAATGAAAATCATGAAATTGGACTTCACCTGGCTGTGCACCTTGTATGCACCCTAATCTTTGTCCTTTAGTTAAGTATTTTAGGACTCAAAAATGTGTCTAGTATTGAAATTTAAACATAAGTCAAATACATAAAGACAACAATAAAGGTCTACTCTTTAGGATTTAGGGAGGGCATGTGTACACAGTAGGTAACAGTACATGACCGAAGGCAACACAATGGTCCCAGGCATTGGTTCATTTGCTTCCAAAGGCAGAGATAAGGTTCTGCTGCTCGCATGTTTGGAGATCGAAGATAAGATAAGCTGCAGAGGTAAAGACCTCTTCAGGTCAGAGAACAAAGCTGTGCATATACAGCAGTGATGCGTACGCCTCGTGCAGCGTCAGTCTCTCACCTTGATGGGGAAGTAGTCCCGCAAGTAATCCCAAAGTTTGAAGCTGCATATCACGGACACCCTGCGGCCTCCGCGTGCAGGGGTGTCGTAGTCAAAGAACCACCAGACGGCGTACAGCACACTGATCAGCCAGAAGCGGGTGAACAGCAGGTACAGGAACAGGAAGATGCAGGTGGGTGCTGAGGAGAGAGGACAGCAGGGTCATGAGCAGCAGCTCTGAACACACAGTTAACAAGTGCGTTACATGTGCACCTTGATCCGGCACGACAAATGCAAAACACACTGTACGGAGTGTTACTAGATCATGTGTTGAGCCGTCTGCTCCGCACTGCTAGTAGTCAGGGCCGGGGGATGACGTCACGAGTGGGTTCGGTGGTTACTGATAGCAGGGCCGTGCTGATGGTGTGACGTCATTACAGTTTTATATTTGAACCGTGTTGTCGTGGTTTTTTCATCGTTAGCTCTGGTTCCTCGGGGCACACACAGTCCTCCAACAACACCACGTCTATACCTTTAAATGATCACTCACATCAGGTGATGGTCTGGTCAGATCATCTGCAAGTATGTGTGTTAAAAAAGGAAACATTTGTTCTGTTTTAGTGGAATAAAGGGGCCCCGAGCCCCATCCCTGTGCCTATATGCAATTAGATCGAAAATCTTGAATTGTTAATTTCAAGTTTTGGATTGGTCTTTGGCTCTGACAGCTCTTGGCTTGTTTAAGGAGTTGTTTTTGAGATGACATTTTTGACATGATTGTATTAGAAATGTTATAATTTTTCATCTTGTGTGGCATAGTTATCGGTTGTATGTCGTTTGTAACTCATTATCATTGCGGTCTAACTTGGCTCTCGAAAAGACGATGATGATGATTATTATGATGATGATGATGATGATGATGATGATGATGATGATGATGGTGATTCCGATTAAAGAACGGTTAAAAGACAATATGAAGACAAGTTGGTGTGAGATTGATCTTCAGTAAATTTATTGTCACATTAATCAATAAGCTATATGACAAGCTGACCCCACAGGACACACCTGGGGTCACCTGAACACCTCGTGCTGGATCACTATGTCTTGTATGAGAAGAAATAGTTTCCACTTAAATGATTAATAATGTTAAATAACATCCATTTTGGAATGTGACAGGAATGTGGGGGTGTGTCAAGCAAATATTGTAGGTATACAATGCCTGGTCTTTCAGAGCTAATCAAATAAACTAGGTGGACACATTCATTGATATAACATGTGAAAAAGTAAGTGTTCTGAATAACACACAATGTCACCTGAGGTCAGTTGAGGGGGCAATCTTTAGTGTGCAGGCGTGGACTGCTCTCTGCTCAGGTCATGTGCTGCCTAGCCTCCAGCTATCCAGCAGTTCATGTCACTCGAGACAACAGTCCTCCACCGCTCACATGCACTTTACCCGGGAGCGGGTGGGCCGACATGTTCGAGCAGCAGCCGTAAGGACACAAAGACCAACTGTACAGATGTGTACTTCACAAACAGCACCATCCCGTCGGCTTCCAGATGTTTCAAGCGGACGCCCATGGAAACATTGCACACTCACCCAGGCCGAGGAAGGAGTAGACCCAGTGTAGCACCGCCGCCGTCTGCAGTCTCCGGTGCATGGGCACTTCCATGGGGGCAAAAGCAAACTTCATGTCTTCCACGGGGAGAAGAGAGACAAACCGAGGAGCTGCAGCCGGTGACGAAGAATAAGAGGGAGTGAAGTGGGTCCAAAGTCTGCCTTTCTCTTCTCTCCACCATCACCTCCTAATGACAGCCTTATCTCAGAAACTCTGAATGGGCTTTGATTTGTCAATCGCTATCTATATCTGACTTTTGACCGCTTAAGGAAGGCGAATGCTAACACACAGGACACACACAGGACACACAATAACTCAGTGGAAGAGGGAAATGGCCATTTAATGTTGCTCTCACTCATTTGTTCACCCCCCTGCACTGCGTGAGAGTCAGTTGGTGGTTAGCATGTAACCGTATGATACATTGGTTTATGTATGGCTGTAAAGGCAGCCCCATCTGGTTGAGCAATCATGTAACAGCATCTCAGCGTGCAGATAGTGATGAAGGCACGTCGTTTTGTAAAGCAGGCCCGTCAAGTTTGTGCATCACACACTGGAGGCTAAAAGGTTATCCAAGGTGTTGAAGAAGGGGGTAAACAAGTTGACAGGAGATAGTGGAGGGAGCCACCCATGCCCTGCATCACCAATCAGCACACACTTAGACAGCGCTTTCTGTTCATCTTCCAATCGGTTCCCCTCATTAGCTTCCGTTAGGTTGACATTTGCCAGGGCCAATATGTTTGAGTGCCACTCCATTTAGTTTTGCCCTTGGAATTGTTGATTTATTCAGGGTTATCTTCTTTTATTACCTCATTAACATTTGATCTGTTCATTAAAACCACCCAGAACATCTTCAACAGATCACCAGTGATGTCGATGAGGTGAGGTGCCCGCGTAGAGCCCGAAGGATATATTAAAAAGAGATAACCCACCCCAGCAAGGGCCTGTTCACCCGCTTACCACTGGACCACCGGACCACAGAGCAGCTTCTTTCCTCAGTGAGACGCCTCAACTCATCCTCATACTCATGCTCCATATATATACAAAAAGAAAAGTGTTTTGTTTTTTCTTGTGAGGCCTAAAGGGACTACAACTCACATTTTGTTTTGCGCAACCCTGTGCTGCAGAATGTCAATGAACGAACCTTGTAACCGTCAATACACAATCAGCCAGACAGTTAATATTTTACCTGCACCCATGCACAACTAAAGGAAATGCAGTTAAAGGGCTGTGCGTGTGGCATTTGGGGAAAGCTATCAGCAGAAATGGAATCAAATTATCATAACTATGTTTTCTTTTGTGTAAAATCACCTGGAACTTAGACTCGTTGTGTGTTTCAGTTTGTTTTTCTGTCTATTTAACCTCTTCTGTTGATCATGTTGTCATGTATTGTTGTTGTTTTTTTAATTATTGTATGAATCAAATTGACGTTGCACTCAACATTTACCTTTTCCGTCTGCTTGGCAAAAAAATAATTTATCTCACTGGATATATATCGTTAAATAAAAATTGTGGCAGCTTGTATTTGGTGGCCTGAATGCAGTGCAAATGCGCCTGAAGGCCACCATAGGTTCTCCTAGTGCTTGGAGAGGGAGGGTTTGGGGGGAGAGGGAGGGGGGGGGGGTAATTCAGCTGGAACCCCACCGCTAGATGCCACTAAATCCTAGACATGTGTCCTTTAGACAAAAAGAAAACATCCCACTTTAAAGCTGTGCAAGATTGCGATTGCTTCTGAAAATGAGATGTCATCCTTCATTATAAAATCCTCGGTTCAGATCATGTGCTTGTCTGTCGGATGTCTTAGAAATTGTAGTCCAATGTGAAACAGACCCCCAGGGTTTGTAATGAGTTGGCATTATTCATGTGTTCTACTATTTGCTGCCACAGTCTGCCAGCAGTGTCTTTGTCACAAAGGCAATTTTGCATGAATCAGTAGCTTACATTTAACCGTGAGGACCTTTTTTTATGGCTTTGACAAGCTATATTTTATTTATTTTGAATCAAATAAGATTACTATGATACTTCATCATTTCGAGCCATATGAAAAATAACTTTCTATGAAGGATTACTTATATTAAGTCCAATAGTGATTGGCAATGTTATTCTACTTTTTTTATTTTATTTTATATTTATTCCTAATATATATATATATATATATATACTCATTTTCTCATGACCAAACGTTGACACAGAAGCCGAAGCAGAGTGATGTCTGGACCAAGACGTCGCTGCTCCTGTACCATCACGCAGTGTGCGTACCGTTTACATCAAGCTCGGCGTGTTCATCGGCTTTACACCGGAAATGAATGTTCTCATTTCAAAATAAAAGCAGCAGACCTCGGTGTATATGGCTACAGATATGCGACGTGAAGAGATTTCAGGATATATTAGCTCGCGGGCTATATCACTTTTTACATTCTTTGTTATTCTGGGCTTCTTTTTAAATTACACTATTTCAAAAGAGCGCCATTAAGGCATTTCGACTGCAGGCTAAGCCGGAAGTTCTTGCATATTCTCTTTGACTTGACCCCCCCTCCCCCCCGTGTCTCTGGGATGCTGAGCAAGCGGGCGGGGCTGTTTTTCGTTGCAGTGCCATGCCGTGGAGTGATGTAGCAAGACGCAGCGGGCACGGAGGGAAGCAGAGCAAACGTTAGCAAGGTTGTTTATTTAAAAAATACAAAATCCTTCAAATCTGTCTATTTCAGAAGCAAAATGGATTTACTGAACACCATCTAACGTCCGCGGCGTCTGGAGCCTCTCCGTGCTACCTGACACACGGACATCTTGTTTCTGACATACCAGGATACCAGGAGTGCAGAGACATATTTTGACTTCATTTCGTCCCCAGTGCACGTCGTACTGTAGTGGAGCTCTCCGCGGCCCACCATGGCGTGGCCCTGTATCAGCAGGGCGTGCTGCATGGCCCGCTTCTGGAACCAGCTGGACAAGGCTGACATTGCGGTGCCTTTGGTGTTCACCAAGTACACGGACGTGTCCGAGATGCAGCACATCCAGCTGCAGCCGCCGCTCTACCCGCTCCACCCGCCCCTGGGCCGGGTAGCCGTAGACGCGCAGCCGACCCGCGCCACAACGTCGGCGCGGCCGCCGCGCAGGTGCGTCTCCGAGGAACGCGTGTGCAGCTCGGTGATGCGCGAGGACTTTAAGCACTGGAAAGTGCGACCGGAGCCGAGCTGTAAACCCAAGAACGAGTACCACGAACCGGAGACGCCGTTCAACAGCGAGACCCAGTACCAGAAGGACTTCAAACCCTGGCCCATCCCGAAAAGGTCCGACCATCCCTGGATACCCAAGCAGCCTCCCTCCGAGGACCGGGCTGCGGACAGGTCCAGGCACGCGAAGCAGCCGGCGGAGGCGGACAGCGGCGTGGAGAAGAGCACGATCGCCGACCAGGTGCAGGAGAAAGACCTCATGCAGGGCCAGGAGAGGAAAAAGAAGTCCAGTAAGCAGGAGGGGCAGAAGAAAGTTGTCGTGAAGGTGGAAGGAGAGGGCAAAGGGAGGGCGGCGGCGGATGCTGTGAACAGGCAGATCAAACAGGAGATCACAGCCGACAGCTCCTACAAGTGAGTTCATACGTTGACCCTTATGTGGTGTCTACCAAACTTAGGGGGGGGGTCCAGAGGCCTCAGGCCTCCAAGGGTCATAGGGGTCAAAATGAGTATTATACTGCGTTAACCATTCATTCACTTGACTATCAGAAAGATCAGAGGTTTTACATAGGCCGACTGTAAATGTACAGAAAATACAGCAATTCATCTGTTGTCAGGTGAAAATGTTTAGGGACTGTATGGAAATTATTTGGGAGGGGAGGGGTGTAGCATTAGTAATATTTTCTATTGACCCTCCCCACAATACAGAAAGTGAAAAAACACGATGAAATTGAATTGTCATAATAAAGGATTTAAGGTGTGTTTACTTCAATTCAAACCTTACTTTGTGAGTGGGATAATATCTTTTTCACACAGCCACCAGATTGCACAATAAACAAGTTTGCGTCGTCAAAACACAAATGGTGCGTCCTGTCCTCGTGAGCCAGGATGTGCAGAGCTGCCTCTGAGAAAGTCAGCTGACGTGGTGTTAAGAGGGACACGGAGAATAGGGTGTACAGGTGGGTTTGACAAACACAGGACTTTCACCCATGACTCCTGTGTGAAACCAAAAGTCACTGTTGACTTATTTTAACTTCCTTTTGTTACATAACAAACACACTTAATTTAAACCAAACCACAATCTTTTTCTAAACCTAACCAAGTGTTTTTTGTTGTGCACTTTTTTAAATACTTGACCCTCCCCACTGCTGAATCCCCTTTGCCCTGAATAATTTTTGCACATTCCCTAATTAATTGGAGGACAACCATTTAATAAGCGGGGGGACCTGCCTGGGAGAAAACATAAAAAACAATAGATGATGAAAGATTTGTTAGTTGTTACCTTCCTGGCATGAGAAATGTGAATTTTTCCACCATACAGGACTTCATTTGGGTGACTAACTTATCCCTAAATATAAGTAAAACAGTTGTTTTGTCGAAACAAGCCACCCAGAGGTACACACAGCATGTGAAAGCATTACAGATCAGTCCACTCTGATTCTCCCTGCAGAAGGTAATTCAATTAAATGGAAAGGTCGAGTTGACTGTTGGTGTTTCGGCGCACGAGGGTAATCTCTCTCCTATTACGCAATGTTCCAGAGGATGATGAGCACTGGAGGATGGATGAGCATCAAGTCACGCACGTCACCGTCACTGTACGCATCGCCTCTTGAAGCTGTGCCTTGATGTTATCGGTTGCATTTATGTTCATGGGCAGGCGATTGGTTGTGAGTGTGAGATATACGAGATCCATTTCACACTTGAGGCTCGTGGGGATTTTCTTTGTTTTTTTTGTCACCGCTGCTGTAATCTGTGAATTCAGGGGATTTTCAAAGCATTCAGTGTCTCATTCTTTGACTCACCTTCAGCAGAGTCGTATCTCGGGCCTTTATATTGCACTCTATAATCTGTAAAACATTATCACCGGGTTCGCAGTGTTGTCAGCAAAGGATGCAAAACGACGTGTTGAGTCGGTGCTGCCACAGAGTGTAGATTTGGGTTGAGACAGAAAGCGGTGGGATTCTGGCCGGCGGTGGTGAACGGGGCCGTGCGAGATCAGTGAGCCAATCTTACAGCTGTTTGGTGCCTATTGCTGCCGTGTCTGTGTTGTTGAGCGATGTGCCACTCCCCCCATGGCATTGAATGGCTGCACCATGACGAGCAGGAGCCCAGTCAGCTCTCTGTCTTACTCTGCCAGCGGAGACTTGAAGCAGGTCAACTGTGGGTTAATATCATGGATAGTATGCCTACAGTGTGAAAACTGTACACACACACACACACACACACACACACACACACACACACACACACACACACACACACACACACACACTAACATATAACACATGCACAAAAAAAATGTGTTGAAGTATTTTTGGGCTTTCTTCTCACTTGTTTGTTATAGAGTTATAAGACATAATCACACAGAACTGCAGTAAAAAAAAACAAATTCCTCAATTAGGACTGGGCGATATTGTTGAAATGAATGTCACGTTATTGATTTATAAAGTTAACTGTTAACTGTTACATCTAACGAAACCGTATTATTATTTTTTTTTACTACAATTTGCTTGGAATCATTCAACACACAATTTTGTAAAAACAGTAACGTAGTCATATCATACATATGCCAGACACTATATGGACACATGACAGCGTTGAACTACTTCCCAGTGCGATGACAAACAGAAACAATGTCATCTAAAATATGTAATCCAACTGAGGGCCCAAATACATTTTCAAGCCATCTGTGAGTCCATGAGCGTCTGTGGTTAGTTCAATGTCTGTAATAACAGCGGGACACTTGAGCGTCTGTTATCTAAACTGACAAAGTCAGTTCAACGAGTGACATGACGATAACGTTGCCCACCGGTTGCAAACAGGCTCGGGTGTGAGCGACACGCTGCCGTGCAGGTGGATTCTGTGTTTTTGTGCATTTAGCTGCCCAGAGAACATTCAGTTTAAAGAGATCAGGGATGCTGTTTTGCCCTCTTTGTTCTCCGTGACGTTTCTCTAAGTGATGTCGGCCTAATTTAGTTTTATGTGGAGTGAGAACTGTGCTGGTCTCTGTTTAAAAATAGCCATCTAAATGCTACATTCCTTGTCAGCAACCGGTCATATGTTAACTTGGGAGGCAATTTGGCCGAGTGAGTGAATGAGTGAGTGAGTGAGTGAGTGAGTGAGTGAGTGAATGAGTGAGTGAGTGAGTGAATGAGTGAGTGAGTGAGTGAGTGAGTGAATGAGTGAGTGAGTGAGTGAGTTAAGTGAGTGAATAAGTGTGCACCTCTGTGTTGTCCACTCCTAATCTCGCATTGTGATGCAGCAGACTGCGTCATATTTTTCACCGTTCCTGTGCAAGCTGCTCCACACGATATTTAAAGCAAGCCATAATTCAGAGGTATTTATGAGACTAAACAACTTCAGTTTTAGCAGTTTTAAGTGCATGTATGTTGGTCTATAGGGAGATGCAAACTGGAACAATTGTGTTCTTAAGAATAAAATACATTTACTCTTTTCTGCGTTCAGAGGGCAGATTGTAATCCAAAAACAGTTGGAAAAATGGCTCATCATACAAACAGCTATTGTGAGTCTGTGTTGGAGTGACACTATTGTTTATGTGGAGTGTAAATAGTAAAGGGACCCAGCACAGACCCCTGTGGTACCCCGTATTTATCCCAAGGGAGGTCGTTTTGAGACCATCAGTATGGATTGCCTGTGGACTGTGAGACAACTCACCATTTCTTCAACTTAGATATCGGTATTGGCCTCCAACATCTCGTCTCAGTTGGGATGTGGTTGCAGCAATGTGCTCAGTAGCTCTATTTATTCAGCGCATATACAGACTCTGTAGCAGGAAGCCACTTTAAGTCGGGGGCCACATTCACAGTCCATTCAAAGCCGGCTCCCCATTTCTTTGTGCTGGTTTACACATGAAGTCCTGTTCCCCTCAGCTCTATTTTCTGACGTTTAAAAAAAAAAGAGACTTGTATTTATCTGCAGAGAGCCCAATAGCTTTTTTTTCTGCAGTGCACCCAGGAAATGATAAAGGCAACTATCGCACTTTTCTGCCAGCCACTGTGATAACCATTTATTTTTCTTGCCTGAATTGGTGCAGCATTTTCAACCGACAGCCTCCCAGTCACACGCCCCGTCCAGCCTTCATCTCGCTGCATTATGTTTAAAATTTATTTCTTTTTTTTATATGAAAATAAGTCATGAGCATCAGACAGCAGCTGCTGGAGTCTTTGTTGGTGTCTTCTTTTTTGACTACCAACGCTGCTGCTGTAAAAGACAAAGGCCATTCTTCATCTTGTCAGCATCATTTGTTCAATTATGCGATGCGTCGAATAAAAGACTAATACAAAGAGGCGATTGCATAAAGGATTATTACAGAGCATTTTCATCGTCGACAGTGAGGCAGGTAATGCAGGTTCAGTGAGTTCAGCAAGGGAGAGAGAGAGAGAGAGAGAGAGAGAGAGAGAGACTGAGGCATGACTTTATTTTAATTTGCATCACGTATCGCAGCTCGACATTTTCCACAGCAGCACAGTCTCAGGAGCGTCTTCTGTTGGTTTTCTTCTCGCACGTGAGCCCCTCCCTCCCCCAGACGAGGACGCCCCATCAACTGAAAATGAGTTTGTCTGTTATGTCACGTTTACGGAACGTACACACAGTAGCAGTAGTGGTGCTGGAGAGTACACTGCAAAGAGGCCGATGGATTTAGAAATGATCCTCTTAGAGAGTCAGCCAAGCCTCATGTTTCTACTGACAAGGAGTGAATGCAGAAACTCCATTGGGAAAAAACAAAACCCCAAAAATGTCCCACGATAACTCATTTTTTCTTCTTCTGCTCCCTGAAAATAAAACCAGTGCGGGGTAGTTGTGTGGGAGTTATTCTCGCGTCAATACTAAAATGTCAGCAGATATCCTGTATTCATTTGTTGATCAATTCAGAGCTCTGCCAGCTAAAGCTCACTGTCTTATGTAACCAATTAATCAGATTTATCACATGTGATTACAGTTCATCTACAAGGAAATGTCTTCAGATCTGATTCTGGTTATGAAAACAAGTCAACCCCTTTGTTGTTGTTTTTCAAACGGAAATTAGCAATACTGCCATTGCTGACAATAACAAGAATGCTGGGAAAATGTATGTGGGAGCCCCCTTTTGTGACCCTATGACAAGCCCCTGTCATACGGTAAATGTGCTGTTCCGGCTCCCAGCGTATACATAGCTGTTTCCATCGACCCGATGCCTGAGAAGCTTCAGAGAGGCCGGGAGTTAGAGACGAGGCCAACTGGTCCCGGAGGTGGGAGGGAGTATTTACCAGAAGCCAGGCCCTCACCCGCTGACACACCAAGACAACACTGCTAGGAAGCGAAGCTACAGTTCCCTTATGGTCAGATTGATTCTCTGGAACACTGGGAGAGAAGCGGTTCGGCCCTTTATGTGAAGCCAGCTCGGGTGGAGGATTAGAGCCAGTCACTGTGGTCACCATCAGTCATAACTGTACAGAGGTTTTGACCCAGCTGTGTGCAGATGTATTTTACCATCTACCATGAACAGTATATTCACCATCCAGAGTATAATATCTCAACAACTACTGGATGGATTGCCAGACATTCATGGTTCCTAGAGGATGAACCCTGCTGACATTGTGATCCCCTGGCTGAAACACACAAAGAGCAGGAAGTGACCAAAAAGAAAATAAGAAAACATAAGTTATACAAGGACAGGGGCAGACATGTTCTGTAATAACTTTGTCATCTAGCGACATAATCACAACTGAATTCCAAATTGTCCACTACATTAGTTGACGAATGAAAAGTCAGTGACATTCTCATCGGCCTCAGCTGTACTTTGTTGTTGGTGATACTAAGCAATAGCTTCATCTCAAAAAAAGGATTCTTTACTGGAGTAAAATGTTCTCCTGGCTGGTTTCCTGTGGCTTGCTAGTAACGTGTCATTGTACTTTTGATGTGTCATGGTCAGCATGTGCAGCTCAACAGAGTTTGATCCCACAGTGCAGAAATTTGCAGGCATTCGTTTTTTTATCCTTTTTCAGCCATAACCTCCCCTCCCCGTGGTGAGAGGTCCAGATTGTGCCGTGTTAGGGCAGGGCTGCCTGGAGCTCAGCAGTGCTGTACCCTGGCGTGGTTCCACCCCTGTCGCACGCCAGTGTTGGGTTGCTGCGGTGGAGGGGTTGCGCAGAGAAAGGCCTCGTCCTTTCTCTGCGCAACCCCTCCACCTCAGCGGGTCGGCAGGGTCGGCCATCTAAAGCGGCTTTAGTCACACAAGCAAGGAGGAATATCAGAGGCGGTATGATAGCATTGCCTGAGAGGCCGTGACTCACAGATCTGAACATCTTCGCTCAACAACGATGGCGGAAACAATGCAGAAATAAAAGATAGTAATAGTAAGAGAAAATAGAAGATGAGGTTATTTGAAAATGTGTTGTTAGTTTTGATGTGAGTTGCTTCATGTTGGAGATTTTGTAGAGATGTCTGCCGTCTCTCTAATATAATAGCATGTACTTTTCCAGAAATCATGACCCAGGTACTCAAGATAATCCACAGACCTTGTTGTGAGCAGTAGCATGTAGAAACTATTTTTCATTCTACCATAGTTCCTACCTGAAACGGCCTGTGGCAGTCACATGACTGATTAACGGACCTTACTGTCGATGAGGAAACCCGAAACAAACGGCAAATTCGCAATAGCTGCGACCTCGTGCGTGCGTGCATCCACATGTTCATGCATTCACACACAACCTCGCAAAGACTTGACCTCCGTGCCATTTCAGCCTCCGAGAGCGAAACAAAGGGTGGTGAACATAGACTGTATATAAGAAGGGGACGTAGTCATCGTAACGTCACTCATTGTGGACTGCTGTTGTGATCCTCGAGTTCCACGATTTCGTCGTCGCCGCGTTGGAATGTGGCCGTCGACATTTTGTTGTTTTTTCGCAACCGATGAACGGAAGATACCATTTTTGGAATGCGGGAAAGTGACATAGGGACGCCGGATACGACTCTGTTAGCGGCAGCGACCTGTCGATCACAGTAAGCCCGCCCTAAAGCGTACCCTGCTTTATCATCTATTTTACTCTAAATGGACCATAATTTACTAAATGAGCATCATGCTGTATTGAAGAAGACTTGAAACTAGCAATTGAGACCATAAACTCATGTTTACAATGTTTACTGAGGGAATAAATCAAGTGAGAAGTAGTCATTATCTCATAAACTTCTATGATATGAAACTAATTCGTTTTTTTAACAATGAGCTTTTCTCTTCCGACACTGGCAAATAGTCGACCGAAAAGGAATGCTTCGGTCCTCAGTGTTAGTCTCAGTGAACTGCTGGTTTTACGGAGTTGCGCAGTAACCTGCCCATTACGTATGTGACAGTAGCTGTGACATGACACTTGCTGAACCAAGCACGTTTTTAAATAAGTACCAAGTACACACTGACCTCAGAGACACAGGCTTTATTGTTACACAGTCATATGTCCATGAATAGGAGCAATGTTACAGTACAGACCGGTGTTTCACACTGTGGAACCTGTCTGCACACACAATCTGCCTCTTTCTCTGTCATTCTCTCACACACACACACACACACACACACACACACACACACACACACACACACACACACACACACACACACACACACACCCTGTGATGTCACGATGTGAGTGCTTTAGACCCTTGGCCTTGGACATTGTTGTGTAACCTGTCTTTGTGGCTTCTTGGTCCAGCCAAGCATTGAAAATGGACTTCAGTCTAGTTATGTAACGGCTCTCTGACTTCCTCCTCTCCTCGGTGTTCAGCAGCCATGTCACTGTCACCAGCCTTCTTATCATAAATAGTTTCCTTTTCATGTTATCGGAAAACGACACTTTACGCCTCAGTTTTGTTTAAACACAGCTTAAATGTTAGCGACTGTTAGCTGATTTAGCTTTAGATTAATAGGAACAAATTATATAGTTATAAAGATGAGATGTCTAGAGTTTAGGCATTTAGATTTTTAATTGAACATCTGTTATGATTTGTAAATGTCAGTAACTACTACCGCTACTAATGAAATTCAGTTTTTTAGGGACAGCAATGTCGTTCTGTCTGTTTATGAACTGTAACAACTTGTCTTTAGTGCAAACTAGCGACATGTTAGCATGCTAGCACGCTAAACTAAGATGGTGAACATGGTAAAAATTGTACCTGGTTAGCATCAACATATTAGCATTGTCATTGTTAGCATGTTATCTTTAGCATTTATCTCAAAGCACACTTCCAAAGGTATGCGCGGTGCCACAGCGGCTTTTCACTGCGTCGAGCAAAGTGTTGAGAAATAGCATCCTTGCTACGAAGAATGTATCCTCGAGGCGCACGACAAAGAGGCCGAGCCCCACTGAGGAATCCGCTAGTAAACAAAGCCGAATGGCGGTTCGAAGTTTAAGTAAAAAAGTATTTACTTTAAAATGAAAACAATTACACCCTAAATACATGATACGAAAAATAAGAAAAATGTCCCATGGAACAGGATCACGCAACAGGCCCTCTTCTTTCGTCCTGCCGCGTGAACCCCAGTGACTTCCAGTTCGCGCCGACGTGCGCGCGTCACGCCTCGCCGACGTCTGGCTGAGCGATCCGCACTGCCGTCCGTGCGCCCCAGAAGTCCCGTCACATCCATCTGCGCGTCCTTTTATCCTCCTTCGAAGTCCTTGGGTGCATCCCAAGTCTCTTAACTGCATCCCCGTTTCCCACACTTGCGTCTTAGTCCCGCCCACCAGGGATGCATGGAGAGACGCAAGGAAACCATGCAGGGAGAGAGGAAACGAGGAAATATGTTTTAAGAGACATGAGACGTCCTTTCTTCGAAAGCGTCACGTGAAGCAACGTATGTTTCTGATGACTGAGGATCAGCTGATCACATCTGGATCAGCTGTCAGTCGCTCTAACAGCTGGAGAGACTTTTAACTGAGTATCTGAACACATGATAAGTCTCACGGACAGTCTTTAGCTCACATTCCAATAACAAGCCACTTAAAATATTAATACAAATGATTGTATGATGTTTTCAGTTAATTTAATGGTGTTAAACTACTACTTATACTAATAAAGACACCGTTATTACCACTAACAGAGTAGAGATGTTTTCTCTCTGTAGTCTGTTACCTGTAACGGCATTGAGTATTTATACACAGTGTGTGGTATTTATACTGTGTTCTGTGTCTTGCTTATACGCGCACGGCCGATTTCTACCAGCGAAATGCCTTTGTTTTATTTATGAATTATTGCCGTCTGTATGTTTTGCAATTATTGTGATTATGGTTTCTCTTGAACACTGGAATTAATTTATTAGGCTCAATGTTTCAGGTTAAACTTAAATTATATAACTCATAAAAACCCAACACTCAGAAAACAAATCAAATATATAGAGTTTAATCTATGATCCGTCTTCACTCTGGTATGAAACTCCAGCGATCAGTAAACAAAAGCTGTGTGCTGAACCCGGCGGCGAGCGCAGCGCAAATGGCGTCCTGTGTGGAAGGCGCTCGACAAGACGGAGCAGCAGAAAGCTGTGAAAGCTGCTTGTGTGCCACTCTATTTAACAAAACGTTTAGCTAAGCTCACTGGTTACTAACTCCTCAGTTAGCTATAGCCTACCGTTTTGTATTTCATCGGCATATCATTACGGGTCTCGTGTCTCTTCGTAATCTTTGTCATCATCACTGGCAACAAACTCTTGCACAAGAAGCTCTATTCTGTATTACACGAATGGATGCGAAAGTTTTTATTTTAACCATTTTATTTGCCCATTTGTTAATTCACATAGAAATGGAGCGCTCTGTTCCTTCAAACAATGGCGCTCTCATTTTTAGTGTGGTTTATCGTTTCCTGCCCACGTGCTGTCCCACGACAACCCACCTCAAGAACATCTGAGCTCGGAAGCCCAGCTTTCACCCTGTGATGCAAAATCAGACAACTCAGCTGCCCTCTCATTAACCCCTTCTCAAGATAATACATTAAAGACGTCAAATCAATACAACTGTCCCTGAAATGTAATTGCGTTAAACAGGAACACACAGTCTCTGAGGCGGGTTTCCATAGTTATTGATATGCGATGTCTTTCCAGATGACTTGGGCTTACATTTCGTCCTAATGAGGCTCTCGTGCAGAGCAGCCTGGCCTCGTCTGCTCTGCCGATGTTGCCACAGGGATCGGAGACTTTTCACTGAAACTCGGCTACAACTGCGTGGTTCTCAGCGCTCGTGGTGAATTGTGCTGCGTTAGGGGAAATGTATGTGTTTGTGACTGCACTGGAGCCACAGGGGAGCCCTGATAGGTGTCATCTGACTAAACTGAAACACAGAGCTGTTTTCTGTTTTCCTTTGTAATTGTAAAAGCCCCAGCATCATGGTCTCATATTGCAGGGGAAGCGAGGCACCATAGAAACTATTTTTCACACTTGGGCCAACTTTTTCTTGAACATTGATTGACAATTTTAACTGTTTTATATTAATATTATATTCTGTTACATGCTGACATTTTCCATTGTTTCATTTTCCATAGAGCTAGCCCACATTGGTGCAAATACAGCTCTATCATAAGAGAAAATGTATTTGCTTTTGTTTCTAGAAATAAGAGAAATAAATCCAAGGTTCCTACAAATGTATGCCTACAGTCCTCACCAGATAGACAGATAGACTGATAGTTTGGCCGATTTATGTTTTCTAAAGCATCACCTGATGACCTTTTATGAAGATTAAGGAGCCCTACAAACAGTAACTTATAAAGCAAAGGCATGCTTCAGCTTCATCTTCATCTTCATCTGTTTTCCACAACAATAACTAATGTTTGTTATGAAAAGCTGTCCAGATTCTCCGGTAAGGTGAATTACTGTAGTTTTCTTCTTTTACAACAATACAACGTTGATTGACAGACAGAAAAATAATCAGCACCTACTGCGATAACTAACTGATGCATCGTTTAGGCATTTTTATACATTTTAAGGAACAAACAATCCATCAGTTAATTGAGGAAAATAATCAATGTTGGGGGAAAATTGATTTTGTGAACCTGTGTAACTTCTCTATAGCTGAACCTATTTTGGTGGTTGTATTTCCGGAGCACATGTCCCTAGCTCATCTGTTGAACTTTGCCCTGCGTGGGAGAACGGGGGCATTCTTCTTTTTGGGTTCAGCTCCTGTTCATTATGTTTCTCCTATTTGGGAACGGGGTGCATTCCTCTTCTTTTATGGTCACATTTATCGATTGGTTGCTGGACAAGTTCTGTTTAAAGCGCAACTCAGCACAGAGAATAGCAGCAGATCTTCTTGCTCTCCCCGGAAGGAAGAACACTCTCCATTCAGCTGAATGAAATGCTATGACTTTAGTCTGTGCTCGATGGTTCATGTTTGATGACTTGTACTCTTTATAATTTTTTCCATATCTTATGTAATAAATACTTAAAGACAAACAAGCTTAAGATACTTTTGATTTCTCACAAGGAAATTTCCACCACAATCAACATGTTATTCAATAATTCAAATGATTGTTTGCTGCAGCCCACATACAATGGAAATGCTGCAGTTTCCATAGCTGTAACAGATGTTAGCTTGACATTAATATGCACCTGGTTGTCCTTCGTGGTATACCCATCCCGAGGTGTATGAATATGAGGAGGGTCACTGATGGAGGCCAGCCTGCTCTGTGTGACTGCCATACTGCTGACCTTCTTCAGAACTGCTGTGTGAGGACTACAGAAAATCACACCAGCAGACTGTGGTGCAAACCTCGTCCCACCTGCCGTACCTCTGACATACTACAGTAGTATACGCCACTTCACTTCACACCTCTTCTCCAGACACGCATTACAACACTGGTGTCGTGCTGTCTGCAATGAATGCGATATCTATTTTTAATAGAGATTCTCTTTGATGACGCGCCAATAAAGACATCCCAGTCACAGACAAAATACAGCAGTATATATACACACCATAGACCCAAAATAATCACTGATTTGCATGGGGATAATTATACCACAGTCATCAGCCACAAAACAAACGTGAAAAAAATGAAGTATATAACAAGATATTGAAACAGCATAATGGATCATCATAAGAGATGTTACATTAAAAGCAAATAGATTCATGTATAGTTGCGTTAGAGGTCTAATTTGACATTTTAGGAAATATACATATTTGCTCTGTTTTCGAGAGGTAGATGAGAAGATGGATACCACTCTCATGTCTGTATCATAAATATGAAGCTTGGCTAGCTGCTTAGCTTAGCTTAGCAAAAAACCCTAATTACCTTGGCATATCTTGTTTGTGTTGATAAAACCTACATTTGGTAACGTAGGCCGCTGGACTATTTCTTGGCTGGATGCAGAAAGCTCTTGAAGCCTTGTGTCACCTTGAGGTTGCCAGGCAACCAGCGGAGACTTAACTGGAGTTTCTTTGGACGGAGCCATGGCTAGCCGTTTCCCCTGTTTCCAGCTCTTTATGCTAAGTTAACCATCTCCTGGCTGTAGCTTCACGTTTATCCTACAAATATGAGTCTGTTTTGATGCATATTTGCTTATTTATAATACTTGTGTGGATCTTGTTTCTTGTTTCTTTCACTATGTATCTTGTTTGCACTTTACCTTCTGCACTTTACTTCTGCTGCTGTGATCCTGTAAATTTCCCCTTCCGGGACTAATAAAAGAATATCTAATCTAATCTAATCTAATGAGAGCGTTGTCCTCGCTATAGGTTCTAAACATTTTGTGTTTTCAGAGCATTGACAGAAATGAATTACCCAGAAGGTAACTTGTCACTGTCATGACTCTTCATTGATACTCGTTATTGATGGGTTTTTAAGCTCTACGACCCAGTCCACTTACTTATGATACCCGACTTCCTTCTTTCCATACAGAACTGAGTACAAGGCTTACAGAGATGTGAAGCCGGCGAAGATGATCCGGGCCAAGTCCCAGTACCTGCCACCGGATGAGAAGACCAGCCTAGAGACCAGCTACAATGCCACATACAAGGGCCAAGTCCCGCTGAGGCCCACTAACAACAAGGCCCAGGACAGGAGGCGGATACGCAGTTTGTACAGCGAGCCTTACATAGACCCCATCAAACAGGTGAGACACGCCTTTCTAACTTTGTAGCATGATTTGAAATCAATTAAGGGAGGGGTAATGTGAAATTCCTGACATGCTCATCTCATTGCACAGCATAGTTTTAGAAATGACTAGCCACAAATGGAGCCTTTCAGCTCAGGAATCTCATTCTGACATCCTTAGGTTGACAGGTACAGTGCCCTTCGCACTAAGCCCAAAAGGCCTGGAGCCGCAGCGGCAGTCCAGGGCAAGCCAGTGAAGAAAGCCAAAGATAAGCAGAGCACCGCGCTAAGGGGCTCCAAGAAGACGGCCTCCGAGAACCAGCTCGAGAACCGGCCAGCGGTGGGGGACAAGGAGAAAAGTAAAGAGATGAACAACAAACTGGCTGAGGCAAAAGAGTAAAAATCATTTAGCACTACTTCTCCTTTTATTCCTTATTTTTTTTTGGGGGGGGGACAGCAAACACAGAGGCTGCAAAATGAATTAAGGTTCTCCTCATTGCTCCTTCTTTCCCCCTCTGGTCTCTTTCTTCTCCTCTCCTCTGTTCCGTATCCTCTCCTTCTCCCTCTCTGTCCTCTCTCACTACCTCCTGGCTACGTTTGTACAATAATAACAAAATGTCGGGGTTTTAGACATGACATATCATTGCTCCTCCCACCTCACGCTATATTAGATCGCTATAGTAAAGAGTGGGCGGGAGCATCCTCTTCCTCTGCCATTTGATGCCCCCCTCCCCAGCCCACCCCCACCCCACTCTGCTCGCCTCCATCTCCAGGTTGCCATGGCTACAGGCTGCCCGGCTATGCAATTGATGGCTCTCGTTGCATGGGTCCACCGACAAGCAACTCTGAAGGCTTGGCTTTGATCAGCTGAGCAGATTGCTTTGTTGAGTTTATCAAGGATTTTTTTTTTCCCTCTTTTTTTTGTTTGGTGGGGGAAAAGATAATCAAATTGGCACGTTGGATATGATTTCTGCGCCTGCTAAATTAACAACAACTCTGAGAATCTTTGATAAACGTCCCGCTTGGTTAGTCATGAGTGTCTGATCCACGGCTTGTTCTGTACCTGCTACCTTCTCTGTTCACGGTAGAGCTCACAGGGCTGTGAACTGAACTCTGTGTGTTCATCCCATTCAGCGTTTGCTCCTTCTCATGCGAAAGCCCATTCATACAGCGGCATTTTTGTTTTTTAACACCCAATTTGTTGCCAAGGAAGCATCTGGGTCACACTAAACTGATTATGCATCAAACACCAGCCATTTGAACGGCAGTTGAGCGTTTCCCCCGCCGAATTAGATGATAACTTGTCGTGCAGTCATGATGACATTAAACGGAAGAGTAGCAACGTTATGAGAAACAGAGAGGGGTGAGTTCAGTGGAGCTGGAAAACGTTGTGTTGAGCGGTGCAGGTGGTGTCCTGCTAAGCCCACAGGCGAGCAGCGCTGTCGATCTCAATAGCCATAACTCAATGTAATCACCTCTAGTGTGCTCTTTATTTACTAAGACCGATCCCTCTGCAAGGCTTCACAGCTGTTACGCAACTGCAGTAGCGTGCACACAAACGCACACATCCTTATGGGCTTTTTTTTTTTTAACTGCGCTCTGCCTAGGGTGACCATAACCAATATCATTAGCCTGCCACGGGACGATAGCAGACAGCTCATATTGCTGCTTAATAGTGCTTTTCACATAACCTTTAAAGAGGGAGCCGTATGGATGAAGTACAGATTCACGTTCCTAATAAGTCGGGAAACATTCACTGCCATTTGTTCACGAGGATAAGAAGTTTTATCCCATTTTTATGTACACGTAATAAGTTGTATCTGTTACAAACACCATCTTTTCTTTTAATACAGCCCCAATAAGGGCACAATGATGTGATGATAAGTGTGACTGCTTCTGTTTCGGGACTCCAATGTTCATCACTCGCTGTTTTATCCATGTTGTTCTACTTTGTTTTGACCAAATTCCAAAAGCATGACCAAGTACAATGGTTTGATGAGGTTTAGTTTATTTATTTAAACTCTGGCTCAACAGGGTGTTGAGCGTCAGAGGTTTTTCAAAACATACCAACAACCAAATCATAAATTCTGGTTGAATCCAAATGTCCTCAGTGAGATGTGTTGAAGAAAAAGGGGAAAGGTTGTATCGTAACTGTTTTATCTGTTCAGACTAATTATAACCTCTCTTGTGTAAATATGCAGTATATTATAGCGGGGCTACATGTTGGCTGAGTCTACACTCGGTCCACAGCTGTTTTCACTGAGCATACATAGAGAGACACATCACCGTTTTCTTTGTTTTTGGATTAGAAGAGCACTTCTGCCCCCCCCCATACACACACACACACACATCACTGCTCTCATTAGCTCTGCTTCTCAGCATCCTTTCCTCCATTGTGAGTGGACGACTGCACCATCTCTACATCCTGTGGTGTCTGACAGCGACCATCACCACCGCCATGTCTATCCAAGACGACTCATTAGCATTTTGCAGCCTTTGGTTGGGGGGGGGGACTCATTGTCATGTAACACAAGGGGGGGGGGGGCTTGTAGAGGCGGTCAATGTAAACAGTTGTTAGCACACCACACACCCTGTGCTATATCTTTGTGACTATTAGGCAAATAAGGATAGAAAGTATGGTGAAGAAAGTTATGTCTTGGGCCAAAAAAAAAATAAAAAATGACTGTGACGTGCTTGTGTTTCTATCTGCTTGCTCATATTTAATGAAACATTACAAATAAATGCAAAAAAGCAGAAAAAGCAGTGTCTTCTTGCTTTTATTTCTTAAAAAAAGAAAAAGAAGAAGATTAGCGGTTGCAGGTATCTGTCGGCGTTTCTCCTGTCCCTGTCTTTGTCTTTGTGAGACGGACGACATTGAATGCATCCACATGGAAGAGAATGTTTTTTGCTCTCACAACTTCTTTCTATGCTTATCCAAGACTGCGCCCCATTCTGGCATGAGCTCTGACGTCCTCCCCGAGGCCCCGCATGTTGCCCTCGTGTGAGAACTGAAGAATATATTATTTTTTGCATCGTGTCTCTAATATATTCCAAGAACTTACCCGACTTGCAGAGCAACATGTGCGTCAAAGGATGTCCAGAAACTCATTCCAGAATAAGATGTCATGTGCTTCTTAGGCTCCTAGTAAATGTACAAATGATTCTCTTTTATGCAAAAAAAAAAAGAAAAAACACCCACAAATGTGTGATATTACATTTGCTGAGATCATATTGTTCTTTCTTCATACTGTGTCCAATTTGTCATGTGCTAATGAGTGACATTCTGATTCATTTGAAGGGTTGTGCTAAAACAGTACCACTACATACAACTCTGCCAGCCAATCCGAGATATTGGCTGGGTGCAGACTCTAAAGCAACACCTGTGGGGCTGTGCGCTACCCAATCCAAGGTAATCAATCGCGAGAGCAACGAAAGGGAAATCGACCGTGAGCCGCAAATGCCACTCATTCCCATTCATACATGCTCATGGAGTTGTGATTTGCTTTTGTTTTCTATTACAGTCACACAGTTTTTTTTGTTTCACCGCATTTCCTCTGGTCCACTCCTCTGGTCACGGCCCTTCTGTATATTTCTCTTCCATATGGACACCAGAGTGTCTGACTGCCTGCTGTCACATCCTACATGTAAGGTTCCTTAAGGTGCCATATTCTTAAGGAGGCCCCAGGTTTAGTCCAGACATCACCCGTTCTTGGACCTCTGTTAGCTGCTGTGATACACCCACTCTTAAAGGGCCAGTGTTTAGCATTCAGGGGGTTCTATTGGCAGAGATGGAATATATTTATAACACGGTTGAAACCGCTTATAGTGATCACGTCTGTCAGGGTCACACTGATCACAATAAGTGTGCGATTATTATAACTTTTTCTTTTGAACTTTTCCACCGTAGTGGCGCAGAGCCGGTCGAGGATTGACCATTATCATTATCACTTGACTCACCAAGGGGGCGGCTTTAACCACAGGGGCTTTCCCTGTAAGCATTTGCTTTTTTTCATTGAGAGATAAGGACTTTATTTTTCCTCGTCATGATTTCAACGTGCACGCAGCACCAGCTTCAGAAAGCAGACGTGTTACAGCGAGGCAAATTATCATGGGAGTAAAGTACTAAACTAAACTAAAATTTAATTAGTGGGAGCACACCGTAGCTTTAAAATGTCTTCCTGTGTGTTATCATGTACGAAAAAGATCCAGAATGAACTTGAACTTGATCTGTGTTTTATTGAAACAGCATTTGTATAGGAATGATTCCATACCAAGCTTTTGTTATACATATAGGCGGTTGACCACTGTATTATTAACAATTTTTCTTAGTGTATAATCACCTGAAAATAGTGTTTTCGTTAGCTTGGAATTAGCCGCGGCTCTTCTTCTCCGCCATGTTTCTACAGACTGGCACAAGGAAGAAGTTTCAACCTGCAACCTCCCCGCTAGATGCCGCCAGATCCTACACACTGGCCCTTTAAAAGCAAACTGCATGACTGTTGAATTATTGAACTATTAATAGTGCAGACCACTATTTCATTCATTTATGAGCCAGATCACTCACACGTTTGAAACCGTCGCACTTTGCATCTTAGCTTGCCATCACCGGGTGGACGTTTCATACTGTGTGTTGCACCACGATGGTTTTGTTCCATCTCTAAAGCATGCCGCCACTGTTTTCTGTTGGACCTGCAATCCGATGTTGCGTTCAAATAAATTCGGTCTAGACTTTGACTGTTGGCTTGGATACAAAGACGAGCAGTAAGTATAAATGGAATGAGGGAAGCTTTGGAAGCACACAGTTGAAAAGGACATTGTAAGTGCATGTTAATGATCTTCACTCTGATTCGTGCTGCTAATTTATCATCATTCAAATGTGTATTGCATCTTGTAGATATTCTGTCACAGAACACTCCGGGACCCTCATTGGCATCCAGTAGTTCATAACGTCACAGTGACTTACTGATTGGGTCGAAGTATAGATTTAAACCAAGCAACCAACCAACCTATTGATCTTAATGCAAAGCTGTACAATGCATCGTGAGGAATAGACAAAAAGCTTTACATGTGTATTCCCACAACACAATGGCGTGTATAGTCTTGTTAAGTATCAAAGTTGAGTCACTTGATTCTATCAAGAGTTTTTATGTAATATTAGTGATAAGCAAACAGGCCCCCGTAGCGATGTTGTCTCTTCGTCCCATGCTGAGCTTTGGGCCCTAAAACGGAAGCCCGGTGTTCTCCTCTGAAATGAGCGGTCACAGGGTGCTCCGCCCAGCGGCTTGTTGTTGCTCGCCCGGGACAAATGCCTCATCGTGTGTCTCTTTCTGTCTCCTTCTTCTCCTCTGCTGTCTTAACCATGTGCTGCCTCCTAGAGATGCTAAGGACGAGGTTCTCCGACCCGGTCATCATCATACCCAGGGTGCTGCTGGAGGAGAACCACCATCACCACCACTGGAGAGACCCGAGCCTCGGAGGAGCAGCGGAGTCGTACGCTTTTCCCTAGATGGCAACCAGACTGAGTAGCTCTGCCCGTGAGGATGGAGGCCGACATCCCTTATACAGACTGATGCTCTGTACTGTAAATATCTAGTATTTGCAACTAAGTTGGATTTAGACAAGAGGTGAAATCCCCTCCTCTCCCCTCAAAAAAAAAAACGTTCAGCTATCTAAGAGGCAGATTTGAAACACGCATGTTTGAGACAGCTTAAGGTCACAGCTGTTTGACCCACGGCATTATTCAAAAGGTGCTATATCATTTTCTGGTTTCATGCAATTTATTTTTAAAGAATAATGTCAACGTCATATTAGAAATACCACACCATAAAGTGCTTCTATAACAATTACAACAGAAACTGTGCTGTACATCGATCGGTTTTAGTGTAAATAAATAATCATAACTTGCACATTACAACACTGTATTGTACTTTTTGTTGTACGGTCAGTAATTCCCAAACAGAGGGTCTGAATCACCCTGGTGTGGAGAGATGAAGGAGTTCAGCATGTAGCAGAGGCACAGGGCTAATGACACGTGGCCCATTAAGCTTAAGTGCGTAACAAAGGGGGAATAATGATGGCAACATAAAAAAATAGATGGTTAATGATGATGAACTAAGGGCTTTGCATTTGAAAATAAAATCTAATACTAGTGTCCGTTTATTTTTCAATATCAAATTTATACTTTTTTTACCCTTTAATGAACGAAACAACATCTTTAAAAGTCCCCCTCCACTCAGAAATGTGTTGAGCTTACTGTTCCTTCACTTGAATATTTGAGCCTCAATGTTCAGAATTATATATGTGCACAGTTTATTTTACATTAATTTGCTGAAGGGGGGAAAGTGTCTCTGAGCTCATATTAAATATGCATTTAACATTATGTACAAGCAGGATTTTGTGACATCACAGCCAGTTTGGAAGCCAATCCCGATCCAGTATGCAACTTACATAAGTGTGATGTGGAAAAACCCAGTGCACATACACTGAAAATGGGAAAACCGTAAATGATTACTATTTCTTATATGTCTTAAAATGATTTTGCATTAAAGTATTCTGCAGGTGTTAAAGAGGACTGAGGCATATGTGAAAAAAGACTTTGTCACAGAGAACCACGTGAGAAGCCGTCATTGGAAAACTGTTAGGAAACGTACAGGCACTTTCAAAAACATACGTAGCAGGTGATTGGATGAACCATCTGTCAATGATATTCTTGCCGAAGTGAGTCAGGAGACGAGCGACAACATCTTTTCCGTGGAGAAATGCCTTCAGTGTCGCTCTTTGCTCTTTTTTTAATGAAGAAATTGCATCAACGCTAACCTCTCAAGGAGCCGCTATTGTCGTGTAGATGTCGCGTCACACACACACCTAAGCCACGCCCATAGCTACCCACAGCTCCTCGCAGGACGCTGATTGGTCCCTGCTCTGGCCTACCTTACACAAATGCATTACTTGAAGCCTGACAGGACAGTTCTTCGTGTGATATGGAAATCCCGCGGTTCTCGCGTGATCTTGTGACATCGCAAGAATCTGGCTGCCGTGCAAGGTGATAAAAAAAAAAATGGTTTTAAGTATGAAAACTACGAGTTAGAAAATGAAAATCTGGGGTGTGACCTTACAGACCTCTGTAGAACGCTCCTCATCTCTGTTTGAGGCTAGCAGCTCGAGGCTACATTAACCGCGACTGGCATAACCAAACCCAAATCTCTGACCGAACTGTCAGCGGATGCATTGCATTGTGGGCAATGTAGGTTTTGAGAGGAAGAAGAATACACAGCATGTGTCGTGGTTCCACGACACATGCTGTGTATTCTTCTGGTTGATCATTCCTATACAATTAAATACAATTAAAGGGCCAGTGTGTAGGATCTGGCGGCATCTAGCGGGGAGGTTGCAGGTTGAAACTTCTTCCTTGTGCCAGTCTGTAGAAACATGGCGGAGAAGAAGAGCCGCGGCTAATTCCAAGCTAACGAAAACACTATTTTCAGGTGATTATACACTAAGAAAAATTGTTAATAATACAGTGGTCAACCGCCTATATGTATAACAAAAGCTTGGTACGGAATCATTCCTATACAAATGCTTCTGGTCGTGGTTCCACTACACAGATTTTTATATTTTTGTTCAAAACTGTCCATTGTGAGTCCGACAGTGTTAGTTGTACTATTTTAGAACGCATCTGGAGGGGATCTTTAATA